>JBAMJV010010721.1:0-36419 GCA_037951105.1 Echinarachnius parma | reverse complement strand
CCTTCAAAACACAATAACATAACACGAATATACCCATACAATAATATTGAAACAAATGGCAATTTCAGATGTTAAATTGCTAACATTTTCAAGCTCGCTTCGCTCGCATTCTTACATATATAATATTCTACAACCTCGGGTGTTTATATATTTCTCTTCAAAACGAAATATCATAACACGAATATACCCATACAATAATATTGAAACAAATGGCAATTTCAGATGTTAAATTGCTAAAATGTTCAAGCTCGCTTCGCTCGCATGCCGTATAAAAACCTCGGGTGTTTATTATTACCCTTCAAAACGCAATAACATAACACGGATATACCCATACAATTATATTGAAACAAAATTGAGAGCAATTTCAGATGTTAAATTGCTAAAATTTTCAAGCTCGCTAACCCCCCCCCCCCCCATTGGTTTTCAACCAATGGTCTTGGTCTTGGTCTCGGCCTCGACATTTTTTGACGGACCGTGGTCTCGGTATCGAAAAGTTTGAAGGTAGGTGGTCTCGGCTTCGAACATTTTACAAAATAACCCCCCCCCCCCCCCCCCCCTTGAAAAAATCCTGGGTACGCCACTGATACTCGGAACATAAAAGCTGGCATATGGTTTTCCATCAGGATAATTTTTTTAACCATCCGTAAATATATTATGTAGCTCTAGCCTCTAGATCATTTAATTTCGTACTATAAATATTATCTTTTTTTTTTATCAACGGTATCTTTTAAATCCATACAAGCATTTGGCATCGTAACGTGTCACGGAAGTTGGCAGAGATGCACGTTTTTTGCGGAACCCCGTTTTTTATACTATCTTGTTACCAAAGCCAATAATCGATAACAAAAAGGTTTGAGTAATGTATTTTCAAAATTGCAATTGTGACAATTCTGTAAAATATTATTCAAAGGATGGTCTATAGTTTGCTGTATCTTTACTTTATAACGAGAACAAAATCATTTCCTACGTAAATCGAGAGGCATTTCACATGTCTCTGCTTGCAATGTCTGTAGCGAAGTGCATGAAAGGCACCTGTTCGGGCGTAGACATGTCATTGATACCCATTCAACTGGGGGTGGGGGATGATCTATTCATTCATCCCCCCTGATGAATAGGTATTACGTAAGTCGCTCCGCCCGGACATTGATACTAAATCGGGTTCAAAGTATTTTTGTAAATACTGTAATAAGAACTCAATAATGTTGCATTGTAACACGAATCTTGTCGATGTCTTTTTCTGATTTCCAATCATGTAGAAAGCGCCGCCTTGTTGGAGAACAAAATAAGGGGCGGATTGGAGTTGATGCCCACGAGCATCGCTAGAAAAGTCACTACACACCAGCCTCTACGGTACGCGCGGAAATCTACCGATTATGTTTACGTTTTGGTGCATGCATGGTATATGTACACGATAACCATATCCTACGTAGTCTTAGCTATGCACACAGCGAACACATTTCATGGGAATATAGTTATCGTCTGTCTGGCATTGAATTAAGAGTGGGGACCGAAAGAGTGTGTAAAACGTACACATACTGCACTGGAGAACCAAAATTGAGATCGCATCACTTCGATCATCCGTTTTAACCTCTGTCTTTGATTGACTGCGTCAAGAAGAGAACAAAACTCTAAGGTAAGATGAATAAATCAATCCTGCATGAAACTGATAGTATTCATTAACCTTTTAATCAATATATTGCTGCGTTGTCTTGTTGTTTTTGTCATCATCCCACATAAGGTACCAATCCCCAGCGGACATTCAGCCCGGAGGTTCGGGGCAGGATGAAGACAACAACATGCACATTTTGACTTTGTGCTATGCTGCTACGGTAGCGCGTCACCAAAATCAAAGACAAAGAGGTCTTTATAATTATAAACATTTAACTTAAAGTCGACTAGAGTGCTGCAACAATTTATTCATGCCCTATTTTCACTAATTGCAATGTTATGAATTGTTTATATAAGGATGAAGGCATGCTGTTAACCCCTTGTCTTGTAGGGGTGGGATGAAGGAGAGCTGTGTGGGGGCCTGTGCAGCTGTGCTAGTGTGTTATCTGTCACATACACCTGCCATGAAATAGATACTGTAGAATCAGAATACTGAGCCGAGATGATCATGAGACTGAGAGCGTACCCGTTTTCATGTGTTATATGCTATGTATGACTGAAAGTGAGAGGGTGAACTAGAATAAACAACTACTTGACTAGAGATTATTAAATGACTGGTAAATTCAGTAACGTGATTGGTTAGATCCTGTCACGTGAGCATTTATTTATTTTTTTACTAAAATGCACAGTTCCGAAAGAGCTGAAAGAGCGCAATAAAAAGTGACATTGCACGATGTCACAATGCTTGTTTACATACATGTAGTTGTTTATGTTTATACTGTAGAAAATGTTGCGCAAAATTGATTATGGAAAGTAAGGCTGAGTCGGTTCGGTCGATCACACCGGTTACCGACCGTTTCAATCGGGACCCGGTTCGGTATATCGGGAAACAGTGCCCCGAAAAAAAAATAAAAAAATAAAATGTTAAAAAAGAAATTAAGATTATCACAATAATGTAGCGGAATTCAAATAAAAACGGGGCAATTGATATCATTTACTTTAAAGAGTGGTTATTTTCGAGAAATTCTTGGTTCATTACTTCGTTTGACAGTCAGAAATTGAACAGGAAGCGCAAAATTGCTAGTCATTTGAACGATATTGTCGGCGGATGTGCACACAATGTTAGTCCGATACTCCAGGTGAGTTGTCTGATGGATCTTTGTATGATCCAGCTGATGAGCCAGTGCATTCAAAAAGTGGCTCAAAATACGTTTTTTGGTCATTTGCACCATTTAAAAATGTTTTAATATTCTACTTACATGATTTCATGGCGTTTGACAGCCGAACGGAAACAAAAATGAGCCCCAAAACAATGAAAACAACTACTCAAAACATCGATAAAAAACGACTACATCGCTCCCATTCGCTCGTATACCCTGTGTGCAAGTTACGGGTCTCTTTTTCTTCCGCGAGATTCATACGCTGGGCCGGTGGAACTATGTTCCAGTCCGCCCTCTATCGGCAAGATCCATCCGCCAGGAATTGGGGAAGTCCCCGGCAGATGGATATCTTGCGCAAGAAAAGAGACCCCGTAACTTGCACACAGGGTATACGAGCGAATTGGAGCGATGTAGTCGTTTTTTATCGATGTTTTGAGTAGTTGTTTTCATTGTTTCGGGGCTCTTTTTTTTTCTGTTCGGCTGTCAAACGCCATTCGAAATCATGTAAGTAGAATATCAAAATGGTGTTGATTGCGAAAAGGCTAATTTATAGCCACTTTTTAAGGGCATGCAGTGGCTCACAGTCACAAGCGATCGTACATGTGATGTTTCCCCCAGACTAGCGGGCTAAGTTTCTGTGAACCGTGTTGCGATGGGCAATGGTGAACAAACGATGAATTTACTTCGAAAAAAAAAATACTTTTCATGCGAAACTGAGTTAATTCTGGATACTGTAACTATTTTCCCGTAAAGATTGATATGTAAATCCATTAAAGCCTCAGTATTTATTATGTTATTTGCATATAAAAAGAGCAATATAAGCCCCAAACATTGCATTTTGCCGATGCGTGCACGATTGCGTGATTTTACCGGTCCGAGTTTCGACGGTAAAAATTTATCGGGATACCGGTTCCCGACCGGTAAAAGTTTATCGGGACCCGGTTCCGACAATTACCGACATGACTCAGCCTTAATGGAAAGGAGGGACAATGATTTGTTTTGTAAATTATTTGGTCCGCTATTGATAGTTCAAGGGAATGGAAATGCGCTGCAGCATACTACAACACACTCTATACGGAATCGGTATATATTGTTGCGCTCTTGTCGGCATGGTAGTGACGTCACAATACTTGTTAAGCAACGTAATGTCAATACCATGTGTTGTCACTAATTGTTGCGCTCTTTTGGCACAGTGGCGATGTCACTACCATGCCATATCATTTTTCAATGTAATGATCATGTGACTGGATTCAAACAATCACGTTGCTGAAATTCATAGAGTTGTTAAACTTAAAGGGAAAGTTTCCCCATCATCTATTTACCTTTGATTAAGTTCTCTACACATTAAAACATAATTTCATGCAAATATGTCCAATGTTTGCCCTCTAAACAAAGGAGGGGCATCATTCAAAGTCAATCACTGTATGGGCTAATCCCATTCATCACGTATAGCGTGAAGGCTCCCATTATATTGTTTGAAACCCGGATTTTAAATTGTTCGCGCTGAAATGCTACGTCAAACCCGAACAAACAAGCTCCGCCTCTTTTTTGTTAGCTCTCGCAGCTCGCGGGGTTTGTGCACAAACACAAGGCATGACATGAGCCAACAAAAAGAGTAGTTTGGGTTTGACGTCACATTTTTGAGCGATCCGAGTTTCTTAAACATCAATGGCAGCCTCCATGCTGTAAGCGATGAATGGGATTAGCCCGTACAGTGAGTGACTTTGAATGATGCTCTTACCTTGCACAAAAGGACAATGTTGGTCGTATTTGCATGAAATTATGTTTTAATGTGCAGAGAACAAAAAGACAATTATATATTGGGGAAACTTTCCCTTTAAATAAATCAAGATATCGATCGCTTTGTAATGAGGATTAGAACGCACAGTGTTCATTACATGCTATGAACTAAAGATGTTACACAAACAGAGATCGTTATATAGTCTCCAGTTAAAAAATCAAATCAGCGATTCTGAATTGGATTCGTAGAGCGTGCACGCTCCAATGAGTGGGATCCTGAGTTTGAATCCAGTGTATTGTCCGTTACATTTGTCCTTCAGCAAGACATTTTATCGACTATCGCTGCTCTCTATACCCAGGTGTATAAATGAGGACCCGGAAGGATGGGACCGTGGTTCTTTAGCACTGTGTGCGGCTAACAAGCTACTGGCTGGAATATTCCCCAGGGAGTGGAAATTGTGCACTATGTGTGTCACTATGTGTGTAATGATTGAAGTGTGTCTCCGTTGACCAGGGTAATAATAATAGCGCAAGCATTGCAATTTGTGCTAAAATGTAAATATCTATTATATTCCACGGTTAGTAACGTTACATTTAGAGCATATTTTCATAACATATTCTACTATAACACCACCATCTATTCATTTCAAGTCACAATCATGTTACATCATGTTCACCCACCCTAGGTCTATAATACAAAAAAAAAATGAACACAATTGAAATAATATTCGCGTCGCCATGGCAACTTTTATTGTCGGTTAGTAACGTTACAAAAAAAGGACATGGGAAAAAAATCAATGTTTTCAAATGAGAAGTCTTCTAAAACCTTAGATAATTCCAACAAAGTGCCATATTCATTTTACTTCTAATTAGTTGGCACATGTTTCAGCCAATAATTAAAGCATCTTGACTCATATTTTTTTCATTAGGCTCCAAAATCATGGTTAGTAACGTTACGGTTAGTAACGTTACACTTTGTCCGTGCAAAGGTAAAAGTTACCAAACATCATTTTTTTACCCTCCCTTCGCCTCAAAATCACAAGTAATACTTAGGAATTACAAGTAAATCAACATAACTATCCATATTACTCTTAACTTTTCAATTATTTAACTAGAAACTCTTAACTCACAACTTGATACATGAAAACTGTTTGAAAACATATCTTATCCGATACATTCCATAGTTCACCAAAGTTCATCAAGTGGTAGGTTAATAATGCATAATTTGTAATACCAGTTAACTGTTTATTTGCAAGCATTTAGATTCAATATTTTTAGTATTTTAGCAGGCAAATATTGAGTAGAGATCTATCAATCCAAATGGTCATTTGTTGACTTGTTCAATAATCCAATTAATGTTACATTCGGATTCTTACAAAAACTTTAAATAGTACTTTGTTCATAGTATCAAATTCAAATACATGTAGCTTTGTGTAAATAAAATAATTATGTGTGTTTTAATACAAAACTCATTGGAGAGATAGAATTCTAAAAAGAGATGTTTGTTTGTAGCTAGTTTCCTTCTTGATTTGGAGCTGTTTTTGCACACATTTTGGTAGGGAATGTTCTTGCATCTTTTTCTCCTCCCAGCTCCTCTTCATGGTAACTGCTTTCTTATCTTTGTACTCCTCATACTTGCCAGTTCTCTTCAAGTTCACTATTGATTTTGCTTCATGACCTACAGATAGAAAAATAAATAAAAACAAAATATAATGTATTCATGAACTAAAAGATAGGCAAGTAGTAATTAATTAAGATGAACATTTTCTGCATCATATTGCAGAGTAGAATACTTGAATGAGTGTTGGAAAGTTCCCACATGACACAAACAAATGAGATAAAACAAAATTACAAATATAGTATACCTGTAAAAATATTTCAGTCACAAAATTGGTTTTAAGATTCTTGTTGTATCCCTTAGAAGTTTTCACTAAATTAAAATACTACTTTTTGCAAGTGCTTCATCACTAAAGATGATTTTTTTACATACAAGTTTCTATGGCAACCGACATGGCTAATCATAATGCACCCCTAAAAACACACAAACATAAACATCTCTGGACAGTGTAATTACATTAAATATACCCTTGTAAGTTTATGTAATCCATTACAATATATTTGTTTTATATCAGTTTATTAGTTTTCACTGTAAATACAATATATATCATTATCATTAATCAGTGTAAACTGTACACAGTGTATTCAGTACAACGAAATACCTTGATATAGGGTATAAATGATAATTAAGATTATAATTACTACAATAATTCAACTTACCAAAGACAGGTCGCTGCTCGTCAAAGTAGAGTCAACTATATTTTCCAATGACTACTTTCCAGGAGAAAGATTTATGAGGAGTTTACACTAAAATACTGCTCACGCTGAACATCAGATACTGCACATGTTCTTGCATAGAGCATAATGTAGATATGAGATGCTGCACACATGGGATGCTGCACATGGTTGAATAACTCACATTACTTAAACAAAATTGATCATCCATTGTTCTAAAGTGGCCTCTTTTGTCTTACTTTACATATCCTTTCACTCACTTTTGATTAGGGCCAGCTTATAAGTGTCTCTTTCACTGTTGTTATGGTTAGTAACGTTACACTCTGTATCATAGACTGGTTAGTAACGTTACATGGTTAGTAACGTTACAGATTTTGACTGCTTATAATTAATACATCATATAATATTTGTAAAATTTGTTCCTTAATTTTGATAGAGCATTGCCTGGAAGAGAAAAATTTGAAGTACCGTAAAACTCCGTGTATAAGACGCACTCGTGTATAAAACGCACCCCCAACTTTCTATTTAAAAAAAAAAAAAAAAAAAAAAAAAAAAAATTTTTTTTTTTTTTTTTTTTTAGAATATTTTGTTTCATGAATATTCATATAATCATGAGGTAGCAATGCTCATTAAATATGCAAAATACTAAATTCATTAATAACTTTTTTGTTGAGCAAAATGTATAACCACTGTTTAGAAAATTGAATATTAAATGAGTGCTGCTACTCATGAATATCTGAATATTCAATTAGTAGCAGTGTTACTGCTTAAAAACTTGCATTTTGTTTTGCTAACCACTATAATTTATGTAGGAAAAAGGTATATTTTGATAAATGTTCCCCCTTATATCAAGCTCTTGTCATGCCCTAGACCAGTTTAATATGCATTAAACATGACTACCGGGTGTTTTTTTTTTTTTTTTTTTTTTTTTTTTTTTTTTTGGCTGTACCTGTGTATAAGACGCACCCCCCACTTTGAAAATTTTCCGACACAAAAAAAGTGCGTCTTATAATGGAGTTTTACGGTAGGAATATTATAAGGCATTGCATTCTCTCTATAGAAAAATAAATCCATGTTTTGGTTAGTAACGTTACATGGCATACCAATGGTTTTTAATTTCACTCACTGTTGGCATAAGCAACTCAGATTCTTAATTTTGCATGATAAATCTATTAGAGCATTGTACTCACTAAATAAATATGATAAGTTTGTAAGGTCTTGTGTATTTTCATGCTCATAATGGCTTAATCAACTTTTTCTTAACTTACATTAGAAATAACACAGGAAAATATAACCAATATAAATTCGCTATTTTAACCCACTTTTACCACAGTCAAAGCAAAATAAATAACCTTTCCAGTAATTTTGATGTGTCTTTAATCATATACAACCAAAAAATGTAAGAAAAAGACACTTTGAAATTTTGGGGTCATGTCCACCTAATCATGGAATTGCAATGATCATTTTTTTTTTTTCAAAAACAAGACTACAATAAGTGGTTTCATAAATTGGTTGGTTTACTTCCTTGTAATTCAGGATGTGTGAACCAAGAAAGTAGTACTTTCAAAGTGTTGACTTCCTTAATTTATAAATAGTTCTGTTAGGTCTTTAAAAATTATGATTTTATCTTCCCCTACTCCAGAAGTCGGAAGAATTTTTTGTGTGTTAAAGCCAAACAGCATGTCTTTGTAATCTGCTATTCCAGAAAACTATTCTAATAATGATAGTAATAATAATAAATAGGCCTGGGAAGAATACCTTTTTATTAACCGAATATTTGACCAGAAAGGTATTCGGATAAACCGGATATCCAAATCGTTTGTTAATAATACAAAAATAAGGTAATTTGGAATTCTGGTAAACTCCTACTAATTCATTGGTGTGGATTGTTTTAGATATCATTAAAAAAAAAAATGCTTTCAATCTGTGATTATTCTTTAATTCAATCACATCTTTTAATAAAAAATAGTAAATAAAGTTAGTAAACATAAACTATTAAACAAACATATATTAGACCGTTACTAACCGGATATTTGAATACCAACAGCTGTACGCGTGCAGCTATCAAATTATTTGGATATTCAGATATTTGTCCTAATAATAATAATATGTTTGATTCATGGGCGTCGATCTGTAATTGATACTTATTGTCCAGACTGTGGAGATGATATTAGTTCATCCCCACTGAACAATAATATTACGCGCTTTACACTATTACCACGGTCATAGGATACAATGCAATTACAGAGGAAAAAATGCTACTTTTCACCCATTGCAGTACTGAAAATAGCACTCTGAAATGTATTGTGCATTCAAATAACATTGCTGTTTCAGCTTTAAAGTGATCTAGTAACTTTGTTGACAAGTGCAAAAAGTGATGAGTAATTAATAAAATGTGTATTGGTGTGATCTGATATGTCCACAAAGTAATATGTGAATATTTCTCCATTAATTGGATGTCTTTTGGCTGAGATATTTGAGCAAAAAATGCAAAGTGATATTCACTAACTCATATTGCACTTACATGTACATGTACATGTAGCTTAGTTCCTCGCTAAGTCTATTTTGGATGACATGGCTAAGAATTATATACATACAATCTTTTAGTTGCTAACTACTTAAGGCTAACCCATTTAACCCTAGTAGGGGACCAGGAATACTGTTTGTCGCTCAATAAACTGCACATTTAAAATACACTTAGCAAGGAACCAAGCTAGCGGGGTTTCATGAATATGAGGCCAGATCTATTGAATTGTTCTTCCACGCAAATAGCAAGTGTGGATTGAACTGTGGAGACTCTTTACTTTTTACCAAGCTTCTATTCATTTTTATTGTAGATCTATGACTATGCATTATAAGGGGGTTAAGCTGTTCATGATGTAAACTTGTCTTGAATAAGATTAATGTAGGTCAATGGATCATTGTGCAGTTTAATTTGTCATGCATAACTGAATGCAATTATTTTTAATAATAGATTCATTTCTTTATAGTGTGCATGTTTGTCCGCTTTCAAGATCAAACAAAGGTAGCATGCAGGTTGGTCTACTCCTATTTTGTCTAAGTACTACAAACATTATAATTTAGAGGATTGGGATTATGCAAGCTTCCAAACTAACTTTTTTAATCTACTGACCCATTTGGGCAAGTAAAATCATATCTTTTCATATTTTACTTGGCCGAACAGAAAATTCACATGCCCACTTTCTTCTAAGATGACATTTTCTCTCCTAGTGGACAACAAATTTAGTTGCCGATCAGGCAACCAAACAAGGCAATTTATGAAATGTTACTTGCCCGACATCAATTTTTACTTGCCCCAAGCAATAGGGCAAGTGCTAGTTTCGAGCTCTGGATTATGATTATGGATTAGGATCGGGGTATAATGGGGTTGGGATTATGGTTAGGGTCAGGTTTAGTGTTTGGGTCAAATTTTGATTATTGAAAGTGGAACTTTCTGGTATCCTACACAATAACCTTTTTTTCTTACGTGCCCAAACAGAAAACTTAATTCCCTGAAAAACAATGTGAAACAAAGGACAAATTCATTGCGCTGGGTAGTTCAATCTACTCAGCAAATCTCTTCCTTGTAAGTTGTTTCTCGATTATTAGCAATTACATTTTTCTTTTACGGTTAAACATACATTATATACTTGCCCTATTGGGCAACCGAACTATAGACCAATTATGAAATTTTACTTGCCCCGGGCAATCAAGCAACTGCTAGTGTCGAGCCCTGTCGTATATGTAGTATATACCAAACGAGAGGTACATGTAGATAGACCCAAAGGGTGTAGACCAAGCGAACCTAAACACTCACAAAAAGCGATCAAACACCCATATAAAGCAATGTTGAACTTTGAAACTACATTTGTTTGTTCTTTCCAAATGCAATGAGCATACACTATTATATCCATCATATAATTATGAAATTTTCATGTCATACAGTCTGATAAATGTGACATTCTACAGGATATATATAATTATAATTATGAAGCAATACTGCACTAGAATAAAAAAAAACTTTCAGTAGTACTGTTCATATATGTTGTTAGTTTAGCTGTGGAAATAAGATCTTGTCTAAATAATTGCTTGTGTTGTCTAATTACCAGTCACTACAGGATATATGTAAACAATGATATAAACACAGTGATATTTGTTTTAGGCTGTTTCGATTTCACTAAAAAATACAATTTGAGAAATAGCGAAATTTGAGTAGATGGACTTATGACCTACAATATATGCAGCAGGTGTATAATATGCATGCATGTGTGCTTCACTTGCTGTGAAGTGCAGTAACAGTCCGTAGAGCAAGTCTACATCCTTCAGAAAGTAAGCTTGAGTATCTTAACCGTTACCTACGATATCCTGAAATATCCATAGACTTTGTACACAACCCACCCGGTTCCTGTAGTCAAGGGGTTAAAGGAACATTGTAGGAGGACCAATTGCAAAATTATGTTGTATTCAATTTGGAAGTGAAATATTAGTAGTCATGTATGTGCCATAATGGCTTGGTATTTGGTAATTCAACAAATTTGGTGGGAATTATGAAGGTGAGAAAATCAATAATATAAAATATGCAAGTGTTTTGCTCCTCACAACCATCGATTATTTTTGTTATTGTAAAATTAATTTACATCTGAATGTTTTAGTCCCAGCTAATCTGTTTGCAACAAGCTTTTCAATGACTATTACAGACTCACAGTAAACGCTGACGTATGTCAAGCCTGCACACTAAGTGTTTCTACTTACCGATTTGGGCAAGTTTAATCAATCACTTCCGTATTAAAATTGCCTGAACAGAGCCATGGCGATGTGTACATGTGTATCGTGTACATACATAATTTGCCCATCTAATTTTTTGCACATGACAGCGAATTGCCAAGTACCTATTTAAACAAAAAAAAACCTTCCATAGGTATGTAATAATGTATTAACCCTCATAATGCCAACATTTACTGCCAACCTACATGTATCTACATTGTGAACATTGCAAACTTGTACATCTGGCACCCTGAAGGGTTAACCCGTTCACTACTAGATTTGGCAATTCCCATGATCTAGAGTAATACAGGGCCCACCAGGTTCATGTACAGGCAACGGGTTCAACTGTTTACTACTACATGTGTAGATTTTATAATCCCTGTACAGTTAATACAGAGTCAACCAGGTTCACGTAGGCAAAGGGTTAACACATATAGTTGTGGATCGTTAACTACATGTAAGCATGGTGGCAGGGAAATCTTCCCCAGGCTGCCTGCTTTCTCTCCTCGATCAATGCGCCACGAATCTCAGCAATCTCGTGTTGATGTCGGGTCGATTCATTATAATTCTGAAAGATGAGACAATGCACACAAAGAGTGGGCTGTAAAAGACATGAAAAAAGGAGCCATCCTACCCCCCAAAACCCAACCAATCCCGGAGATTAAGCGGTGCTACGGAGGCGAGGATCAATAACGTGGACTGCGTCATTAACTGCTCCTACATGCAGCTCTATACATGTAGATGCTGAAAATAGCCCCAGGTTTAAAATTCAAGTTTGTGCATCCTTGCATTTAAAACTATATACACAGCCGTTTGCAGAGTAATAATCACTCGTTGAAGTGCGTTTTGTACGTTCATAATTCCTAAAACTGCCTCATTATTACATGCCTGTTTGTATTGAAAATACTTTGCCATTTGCAGAGTGATAATCATTTTGTATGTTCATTATTCTTAAAACGGCTTCCTTATTGTGTAATACTGCGCATGTAAACCTTCAAAATGGGTTTTATAACATGAACGCCCTTTTAGGTTTTTGCAAGTAAAAGTATTTGTATAGCTCTATCCCAGAAATATATTTTTGTCTTCAAGTTTATGAATGTTTGTTTTGAAAAAGTATGTCATCTGCAGAATGATAATCACTTTTTTGCATGTTCATACTCCTTTTTACAGCTTCATCTAGTATATTAAAGATGCTATTGGGACGCAGACCTTTCAAAATGTGTTTTAAAAAGTAAATGCCCTTTCAAGTTTTTGAAAGTAAAAGAGCAAAATGATACAACAGTGAAGGCAGTGAAGGTAGTAGAAGGTACACCATGGGCATAGGAGCACATCTTTCACAGGAGGGAGGGGGGGGGGGGGGGTGGTCTTTTGCACAAATTATAATCCTTCAGATTTTTTCATCTGACAAGCACCAACAACAAATTTTAAAAAATGTCTCTACCTCTATGATGACCAAAAATTATGATTTTGATGATTTCCCCCGAGGATGGGACAATTTTCCCCTGAAAATAACATTGTTCTGCTCTAAAATGTCATGAGTTTGCCCGAATATGACAATGACATGAGTTTGTCCGAATATGACAATGACATGAGTTTGCCCGAATATGACTTTATTTTGCCCTAATAAGACACTGATTTGCCTGAATATAACATTGGATTGCCCAAATATGTGACATGGTTTTGCCTGTATATTTCTCGTTTTGCCCGAATTTAGGGTGCTCTTTGCCCGAATATGGCTACAGTATTTTCAAAACTCCAGGGATGCTGTGCACAGTCCCCCATGCTCCCCTGCCTCCTAGCTACGCTTCATAAATGATGAGAGTACGTGCCTAAAAGCAGAACAGATATTAAATGAATGCACTTTCAAGCTTTTGCAGTTGAAAACAACTTTTATATAATACGTGCGGTTTACGGGTACACCATGTGAGATGGGTGGATTGGTAAGTCCTGAAAAGGACTATGGTAGTCCTAGAAAGGACTGTTGGTGTAGTTCTGAAAAGAACTGTGGTATTCTTTCTAGGAGAGTTCTAAAAAGAACTGTTTGTAGTCCTAGAAAGGACTGTTGGTAGTCCTATAAAGGACTGTTGGGATAGTCCTGAAAAAGACTGTTGGTATTCTTTCTTGGAGAGTCCTAAAAAGGACAATTGGTAGTCCTAGAAAGGACTGTTGTTAGTCCTAGAAAGGACTGTTGGGATAGTCCTGAAAAGGACTGTTGGTATTCTTTCTAGGAGAGTCCTAAAAAGGACAATTGGTAGTCCTAGAAAGGACTGTTGATAGTCCTAGAAAGGACTGTGGTATTGCGAGGAGAGGGTGGATGGTAGGAGGGACTCGACGTTTCGAATAAGTTGACTATCCGTCGTCAGGAGACTATCCTGACGACGGACAGTCAACCTATTCGAAACGTCGAGTCCCTCCTACCATCCACCCTCTCCTCGCAATACCACAGTCCTTTCTAGGACTATCAACAGTCCTTTCTAGGACTACCAATTGTCCTTTTTAGGACTCTCCTAGAAAGAATACCAACAGTCCTTTTCAGGACTATCCCAACAGTCCTTTCTAGGACTAACAACAGTCCTTTCTAGGACTACCAATTGTCCTTTTTAGGACTCTCCAAGAAAGAATACCAACAGTCTTTTTCAGGACTATCCCAACAGTCCTTTATAGGACTACCAACAGTCCTTTCTAGGACTACAAACAGTTCTTTTTAGAACTCTCCTAGAAAGAATACCACAGTTCTTTTCAGAACTACACCAACAGTCCTTTCTAGGACTACCATAGTCCTTTTCAGGACTTACCAATCCACCCATCTCACATGGTGTACCCGTAAACCGCACGTATTATATACACCACCATGGAAACCGATACTTACAAGCAACATTTAACTTTTATATAAGAGCATGAAGGTACTTAAAGTGATCAATAATTATTATTATCATTACTAAATTATGTCTCATAAATATTGAGAGTGTGAGAGTGTCTCGCAACTAAAATTATAAATGAATTTAAAGCAGAGCATACTGGTACTTTATTTTCATTTTACTTATTTATTTTAATTGCCCAAAACCTGAATCTGATGACCCCAAACAATGAAAAACATAACAAAAAATGGGCATATTTCAAACCTGCACAATTATCTTGTGCTCTTTCTCAACTCCCTGGGAAGCATACTAGCCTCGAGCAACCTTATCCACGCATCGGGCTAATTTTCACCCGACCGAGGTACCCATTTATACTTTGGACTTGGAAGGGAGCAGCAAGGTGAATGAAATGTCTTGCTGAAGGACATACTGTAAATGCTTGAGCATCGATAGGGTTCGAACTCGCCTCCTGTGATTTGAAGTTGAGCACATAACCAATCGTCCTGATGTTGTCCGGATTAGATCCTACACCGTTTCTATTAAGAAGCTCCAATCGGGATAACATCAGGACGACATCGGGGTGAGATTCACCCTAGTCGGGTCAGGGTGATAGCGCGGTAACGTCCGGACGACATCCGGACGACATCCTGATAAACCGTCTATTAAGATGCGTGCGGAACGTTACCCGGGTAGAAGACGTCATGGCCGTGAACAAAAAACACAGCGCGCGCTGATACTCCGTGTCGCCCCAGCTGTTCGCGTAATGAGGGAGGTGCGGTTGTTATGGTAACCTACCCGAGTGAGGATTTTGCAGATGCTAGATTAAGAATGGGTCCGAAGGCTCGCCGAGTGTTTTACGACCTGACCCTCTACTGTTACTCATCCACATGTCCCTCGGGTAACATCGAGGTGAGGTTTATTTTTCCCAATTAAGAAGGGGTTCTACATGTAGTTACTACCGTAGGTACTAACTTTTTTTCCCTACTTAGAAGTAGAATAATAAATTTTCTAATTTGACTTGCCCGAACAGAAAATGTACTTGCCCCCTTACTTCTAGATGAGATTTACACCTTGTGATAAAAGTTTCTTTTGAAGTTTCACAGAATTGGTAGTTACCCGACCATTTATGACATTTTACTTGCCCGACCATTTATGACATTTTACTTGCCCGACCATTTATGACATTTTACTTGCCCGACATCATTTTTTACTTGCCCCTGGCAATAGGGCAAGTGCTAGTGTCGAGCCCTGCCTAGTGCATGTACTGTAGTGTAAATGTACATTTTAGACTTCAAAGCATGCACATCAATTCATGTGCGCATGTACACTCCTCTACATTTGAATGATATGTCGCACTAAAGTGGCATAGTGATAAGTGTGTGGGTGTTGAGCCTCGTGTGGGCATTGAAACATTCTTCTGTTTTTTTGAATGCCTAATGGACTTGTTTTTCTCGTCAACATGATAATGATGAGGTGTTGAGGGATCTTTAATGCATCCTTAACCCATTGAGGCAATAATATGTTGTTGTCTACAAGTATAATCAGGTGAGAGGGGGAATGCCGTTAAGTCTATTTTGTGAGTCAATATTCCATTGTAGGGGATCATTATAGGCAGGTTGGCTGCTATAGACAGGTATTTTGTGCTACATTGAGTTCTGCATACCATCTTGTAGGTCGGAGCCTTCTACAGTCAAACCTGTGTATAGTGACCACCGAAGGGAAGTAAGAAAAGTGGCCTCTGTAGACAGGTGACCTCTATAGACAGGTTCATTCCATTGTTTGTCTCTGCAGGGGATCATGTTAAGTGGCCACTACAGGCAGGTTGGCTGCAATAGACAGGTGGCCACTAATACAGGTTTGACTGTATATATATGAAATCCAAATTTTTTGATGATGAATATATTAACATAGAACTAAATTTGGTTTCTCCTTAGCTTTGAAGTTGATAATATATATGCAGACCTGTACCAAACAAGACTTTTAATTGAAAAGAATACTCTCTTACTGGCTTGAAAATTAGAAGTATCGTTTGATTATCACTGCAATCAACGTACATTGACATGTCATGCTGTAGCTCTCCTTCATTCAAACCCTAACTATGTAGTCTCATGATGTACTATAGAGCATACCACGTGAAAATATGACACACGAAAAATCATGTCTTCTGCATCGGTAGAAATTGATAAATCAAGCGTTCATTGTTGTAAGGCTGTGCGTGGGCCGGCAGTGACCAGTAGGCCTATTCAAAAGGCTTATGAAATCTGAGAATATAGTGTATTAAGTAATTACTTTTTTTGTTGGTTGATGTGAATTTTAAGCACTTGAGACGAAATTGGCCCGATCGAGCTAGATGAAATTGAATTGCACGATATTGTTAGGGATACATGTATTTTAGAATTATTAATGTGTCTGTGTATGTTTGTGCATGTATGTGTGTATGTGTGTGCACGTTTGTGTGCATGTGTGTGTGTGTGTGTATGAGTGGGCGTATTTCTATGCATGTGTGAGTATGTTTGTGTGTTATATGCACACACACGATCATGAGCACGTACATAAATTGTACAGAAATGTGTTAATGTGGTACGTGCGTGCAAGAACCGTGTGCATGTGTGTGTGTGTGTGTGTGTGTGTGTGTGTGTGTGTGTGTGTGTACCAGGGTGATTGAGAACATGCTACCTCTGTGCGTGTGGTTAATGATTTATGTGAATGTGTGCATACATATGTGCGTGTGTGTGTGTGTGTGTGTATGAGTGAGCGAAGTTTGTGTATATGTGTGAGTATGTTTGTGTGTTTTATGAACACACACGATCATGAGCACGCACATAAATTGTACAGAAATGTGTTAATGTGGTACGTGCGTGCAAGAACCGTGTGTGTGTGTGTGTACCAGGGTGAGAACGTGCTACCTCAGTGCGTGTGGTTGATGATTTATTGGCGTGCAGCGTGCACCGCCATTATAAGGAGGTGTCTCAAGCTTTAAGGCGATTAACCAGACAACTGCGATGAGATATTTTGACCAGAGACGATCGGCATAGAAAAAAAAAACTATGACCTTTAAATACACATCTTCAAAGCGTCTACAACTGGTGAGGATTGGTTACATATACTGTAAAATAAATGTGTGGATTCTGTTGTTACGAGGATTTCAATGCACATGGAGACAGAATTAAGTTTCATTGAAATTTTACCATTATCCAGTGTATATTTGGGTTTTAGTGTGGAGACGGAATTAAGTTTCATTTTTGATTTTAATATACATGTAATCCAGCGTACACTTTTGAATTTTTACTTCAATACTGTACATGCATGTACATGTACACTGACACACATGCTTTATGAATAACCGCCCTTTGTTGTATTATTCAGCTCACATTTTAATTAAACTTGGGAAGCAATTTTGTAAAAGTAGTCTGCCCCAATACACAAGTACCTTTCTGAACAATATTAGGAGATGTCTTGCAAATTGCAATAAACGTCTGTTTTGAACAAGTTAGACCCAAACTGCATAATACAAAATATTTAAAAAAAATCATACTCCACTCTTTACATATTATCAAAGAATATGTATTTTTGAAATTTAGTATTTATTACACGTTTTCATAATTTCTAAAGTTATATTTCAGCGGCATCAATCACAAATATCTAAAAAGGACAAAAATGGAGATATTGCCTTTTGAAATGAAAAACTTCCCATTTACCTTAATGGCTTTTTTGTGAGCCAAAACCTTACATTATGTATCTTAAACATGATGGCAATTTCAATTTATATCAATTTAGAATTTTACAATGACGTACTTAACATAAATTTAGCGCCCGTCTGAGGGTATGAAAGAATAATCTAGAAAATATACACAGTATGGAGCTTACACAAGTACATGTACAATACAGCCACTGAACTACTAACCCGTTCAGGACTGGCCCCCAAAATACTTGGGTTGTGGCCAATGCAGAATGCATACGATACTAAAGCCAATTGTCTTAAATGAGTTAATATCGTTTCTTTATTCATTAATTCAGGAAACTTGATGTATGAGGTAGACAATTGCTTTTATAACTCCATTGAAATTACAATATAAAAAGGGGAGAAGGCATATTTTAAAGGGATAGTTGAGTTCTGGTAAAGAGAGTACAGTTTTGGTCAAACTAAATTTTAGTAACCAAAACCTGCACCATTACATTACAAACTGATAGTTATAACTCCACCATGCCTGAAAGGAATAACAAATTACTAATGACTAAGTAAAAAGCCTGTTATCATTAAAAAATAGCCGTTAAAACTCAAGAGGGCGCTCTCTAAACCCTCATCGGTTTCAACCATTTTAAATTAAATATTGTGCATGTGATGTTTTGTTGAAATAGTTATTAGATAGAGAGATAATCAACAACTATTTAAAAACCTCTTTTGTAAATTTTTGAAAAGAGGAAGCATTTAAAAAAAAATGATCAAAATTATCTAATAATTGTGGGGCCGCACAAGTATTACAAATGTTCATGGATATTTCAGCCATTTCTGAAACGATTTTGATCAAATAAAGTTTATTCTGTCATTAAAATTGTATGCTCTTTCGAATTTGACACTCATTATCTCACAACAAAATTATTTTATGTAGCGCCCTCTATACCAAAACTCAACTATCCTTTAACACATTTTTTTTCATTTTGCTACTACATGTGCATTCTCCATATAGACCCCAGCTGAGTATTATCGGGACAGGAATGATAATATGAGAGTCAATATATATATAGGGCCTACATTTTTTTATCTTAGCAGAATTATGATTCTTTTAGGATACAAAATATAGGCCCTATACCGGGCGTATCAAAAAAAGCGTTACACTTTTGAAAAAATTGTCAACATTACATTTGTATATATTTATAAGATTTTTTCATGTCGATGGATGCCCAATGGTCTCATCTATCAAGTGCCACTAACAAAACAATTTTTCGTTCACGCTTGGGCGAACACTGACAGTTTTTGTTCAGAGTGTCAAAAATGCCTTGCGCCAAATTGAAAGAAGAGGGACAATTAAACCAGCAGACCAAATAAGTACTCCCATTCAAACAAATTGCTCTTTGCCATAAATTTAAGAATATTTTATGATTGTGTAATTATTTTGTGGCAATTTTCTATCATAATTTAACTGATTTCATTGTTTTATGCATGGGAGAGAATCAATAATGGGTAATTACTTCAAGATCTTTTTTAAAGCACAGACACATCAAAACCACATGCCACTCATTCCATCCATCCATCAATCCATCAATCCATCAATCAATCCATCAATCAATCAATCAATCTATCAATCCAATCAATCAATCAATCAGCCCATCAATCTAGCAACATGAATACAATTATTTTGTTCATGCTTCTGGTCATCTTTTGTATGTGTCACACTCAATGAAAGGATTTGAATCGTTAATGAGGACAGGCTGAAAATTTTGTCATTAACGATGCAAGTCCTTTCATTATCTATCAATCTATGGCTTATGTATTCTCACCCACGCATAAAGCAATGAGATCAGTTAAATTATGATAGAAAATTGCCACAAAATGATTACACTATCATAAAATAATCTTAAATTAATGGCAAAGAGCAATTTTTTTTTCTTTTAAAATTTTTATTGATTTTCATAAATTGTAACATTACAAAAACAGTAATCACATATGAATTAAAATGGCAATTACAAAAAACAAACAAACAAAACAAACAACAATAAAAAAAACCTCTTGCAACTGTAAAACTGCATCAATACTGGTGGCTTACATAAAACAGATTCCAAATATTTCAGAGCACATTCTCAACAGGGGACCATTTTCTGTAATGAATATGTTCCTTTAGCTTTTGTTTTGGGCAAAGAGCAATTTGTTTGAAAGAGAGTACTTATTTGGTCTGCTGGTTTAATTGTCCCTCTTCTTTCAAATTGGCGCAAGCTATTTTTCACACCATGTACAAAAACAGTCGGTGTTCGCCCAAGCGTGAACGAAAATTTGTTTTGTTAGTGGCACTTGATAGATGAGACCATTGGGCATCCATCGACATGAACATTTTTTCTAAATATCGAAAAATGTAATTTTGAAAAAATGTTCAAAAGTGTAACGCTTTTTTTGATACGCTCAGATATACAGGATGAAACTTGTCCATGGATATAGAATATCAATATACACATTTCAAAAGTCAACACTTATTTAAATAATAGAAATGCACTGGATACAACATGTATCAAATACTATAGTACAGATGCAGTAAAATGCACAAGGAAATGGATCATATTAAATATCAATATACATGTACTTGTAAATATGTATTGAAAAAGGTCAATATTTATTTTAATAGAAATTCACTGGATACGACTTATCTATTAATAGCAACATATTACAATACATATATTAAATTGCGACATGCACATGTTCATCATGTAGGAAGTGAGAACTATGCACATGTATGATTACCATGGCGACGCAAACGGTCATGAATACGATTAGCTAATTGGATCGCAACAGACTCTGATTGTTTTGACTTCTGGAGACGATAATAATAATTGCTGCATCACTTTGAAGGAAATAGAACACTATGATCCATTGGCGTAATGAACAGATGGCGAGCGATGCCGTCTAAAGAAAGGTTGACATGTGTTTATCATGTAAATATTTAGTAGACTTCTGGCCATTGTATCTAGAGAGATTTATATCATGATGAATTATTTGATCATGCATGTGTAGGCACTACCATGAATGTGATGTATAAATACACAACCATTAAAATGAAGGATTCTTCCATTTTTGTTGCCCCAAACCAACAACAAATAAAAACATCACAAAGTCTGCTTCATTTGGTAAAGTCAACGGCATAACGTGGTTGATACAATGTATATTGTTGTTATCTGATATGTCCACTGGGTGTTGTGTGAAAATTTCAAGTGAAATGGACGTTATACATGTATGGACGAGTAATGAGCACAAATGCAAAGTGACATTCACTAACTCATTGCACTCACTTTGTACACTGTTCTGATGATCCACTGGATAATTTGACATCTGAACACTTCAATCGTAAATATCTTTTTAACGAAAGGGAAATTTGAAAAACCGAAACCTGTCCCATGCTTTTTTTTATTAATAAGAATACAACAAGGTATGAGGGAACCGCTAGAATTCCAATTGGATTTTGAGGATTTGGACAATGTTACTAAGTCCCTTTAAGTCTGTCAGTACTGTTCCTGTACAAACTTGAGCAAGTGTCAATGGAGAATACATACTGTCGTAAAAAACAATCAATTGGTCCTGAACAGGTTAAAACCCACTGCATTGAAAACAAAATGGGGCAGTCATCTATAATCAAACCTCCCTATAAAGACCACCAAAGGGAGACAGAAAAGGTGGTCTCTATAGACAGGTTCATGTCCATGTAAACTGGTTTCAAGGAAATCAGCATTATAGCTGTCTTTGTAGACATGTAGTTGCTATGTAGAGCAGGTTTAACTGTATAAGGCTCTAGGGTGCTCAGGTGCAAATCATAACTTTGTGTCGTCCGTTGCTCGATCAGCATATTTACATAATGGCCGGAGATTGCAGGAACGATTGAAAGTATTCCCCCGTAGTCACTTGTCAATAATGGTGACCTTTCTGGTGGTATAAGTCTCTGATTCTCTTCAGCCATCAGAATGTAGCTCGTTTTTAGAGTCTTTGTATTCAAGGCATCATCATAATTTATATCTCCTGATTCCATCATGCCCCCCCCCCCCCCCTTCTTAACTTGAAGTTTATGCTAGTAACATTTTGACCCTTGTATTCTTCTATTCAAAGTGCTAGATATGTTTCTGACTTTCTTCAGTCATCAGAATGTATCTCGTTTTAGAGCTTCTGTTCCTATTTGTTAAGACATCTTTATTTCGTTTATCTTATGATTCCAATCATGCCCCCCCCCCCCCCCCCCCTGTTATCTTGAAGTTTATGCTAGCTTCATATGCTTAATTTGTTTCCAAAATATCTTTAGGGAAAAAAGCTTTAGATTATGCATCTCATTTGTGGAGTGTAGGTGATGGAATTTGTATTCATTGCATAACTTTAACAGTAGTGTACCTCAACATCTCTGCAACCAAAGTCCACACAATTGTAAATTCTTCAAATTGTGATCTAAATTTAAGTCACCAATAAATTTGTATTCAGTACCTCATTATCACCTATATCCCGGTATTCCCTGGCCCCTTCAATCTCTTGAAATGCACCGCAATGTGATTATCGTGTTTGGAATTCTAAATTGTCATTCATATCGTTCACTGCGATATCTTTTTTATGCCTCCGCCAACGAAGTGGCCGGAGGCATTATGTTTCGGGTTGGTCCGTCCGTCCGTCCGTCCGTCCGTCCGTCCGTCCGTCCGTACGTACGTCCCGTGTTCGTTCTCGCAATATCTCAAGAACCGGTTGACGGATCAATTTCAAACTTGGTATGAGTGTACATATTGGGGTGACAATGATCTGATTAGATTTTAGGGGTCATGAGGTCAAAGGTCAAGGTCACAGGACTCAATATATATATGCAAAAATGCCTCGTTCTCGCGATATCTCAAGAACCGTTGACCGATTAATTTCAAACTTGGTATGAGTGTACATATTGGGGTGACAATGATCTGATTAGATTTGGGGGTTCATGAAGTCAAAGGTCAAGGTCACAGGACTCAATATATATATGCAAAAATGCCTCGTTCTTGCGATATCTCAAGAACCGGTTGACGGATTAATTTCAAACTTGGTATAAGTGTACATATTGGGGGTGGCAATGATCAGATTTGATTTGGGGGTCATGAGGTCAAAGGTCAAGGTCACAGGACTCAATATATATGCAAATATGGCTTGTAATGGCAAAATTTCAAGAACTGAATGTCAGATTTCAATCAAACTTGGTACCTGAATGTATCATAAAGAGTCAACAGTGTCATAAAATATTGGGATCATGAGGTTGAGGTCAAGGTCACAGGACTCGTACATGCAAAAAAAAAGCTTGTAATGGCAAAATCTCAAGAACTAAATGTCAGATTTTAATCAAACTTGGTACCTGAATGTTTCTTAGGGAGCCAATGTAGCCATCAAAGTTTGGGGGTCATATGGTCAAGGTCACAGGACTCGAAATTTATGAAGAATAAAAAATTAATTCAGTGCATGTTGATTTGGGCTTGATATTAAAATTGCGTGATAGCGGAGGCATAATTTTCGACTGCGCGCAGTCGAAGATCCATCTAGTTTTTTATACTATCCGCTGTGATTCTCATTTGGGCTTCTAAATTTGCATTCATATTATTCACTGCAGTATATCTTCAAGAGTGCTGTATACATATAACCCCTCCTCCTCTCCGATCCCATTTCCTCCTCTCCCCATCCCTCCTCTCCCCTTCCCTCCCCCTCTCACCAATCCCCTCCCCTCCTCTCCCCTTCCCCCTCCCTTCCACTCCTCTCCCCCCTTCCCTCCTCTCCCCTTCCCTCCCCTCTCACCAATTCCTCCCCTTCCTTCCCCTCCCCTCCTCTCCCCCTCCCCCTCTCACCAATCCCCTCCCCTTCCCTCACCCCCTCTCCTCTCCCCTTCCCTCCCCTCTCACCAATCCCATCTCCTTCCCTCCCCTCCCCTCCCCTCCCCTTCCCCTCCCCTCCCCTCCCCCTTCCTTCCCCTCCCTTCCCTCTCCTCCCCTCACCTTCCCTCCCATATTCGCTTTCCCCCTACACCCCTCCCTGATCACCTCATACACCATAATCAAACAATCCTGAAACTGGTTAAAACAACTATGCTTGCACTGAATAGTAGATAACTATTTAGTGTTTATTGACTAATGGCAAAATTCTTCTTGTTGCATTTATAAATTAACAGAGGGATTTTTGTTTGCTTTCTGTACATGTTTGTTTCTAACAGTAGTAGTGATTGCATTAGATATGGCATATTATATCAATTGCTAACACACGCCACCATTAATACCTCTTGTAAATTGTGCCAACCAACACAGATTTGTTTCCTTCATAATTTATTTTTAAATTTCTGCTGATGTTGACAATCAGCATAAAATATTTGTAAGATTGCATACTTTGCATAAATGCACCATTAACACTTCTTCTATTTATACTAACATTAACAGTGATTTGTCTTCCCTTCCTAATTTACTCTCTCTCTTCCCGCCATCACGGAAGGATAAGCATATTTTTGTCATTCCGTCCGACAACAACATCGACACCCACTGGATGTTTATGTGTTGACTGTCTCTGTGTCACGGCTCGCGTTGAACAAGGCTCCAAGCTAGATGGCAAGATCAATGGCCGTTTCCATGTTCAAGCATTTTAACGACTACAAGGCAAGACCGCTCTGACTTCACTTCACGTGTTTCCGTTTTTCGCTGTCGCACATTGTTGTGTCCCAAATGCCCATCAAACTGCACGATTCAATGGTGTGTACATTTGTACGTGTTCAAACTGTCTGATGAGTTCATATGCAAAAACTGATTAACGCCATTTTCATAATTTGTTATTATCATCACTTGTAAGGTATTTGATCTTACACCACAAAATAAATAATCATATTTAAACATGATTTCTGACGCTCAAAATTTCACAGAAGGTAGATTAAGATACCCTCATTCAAGAAAAACCAAAATCTTGAATCTGATATATATTTTAAATAAAATTTGACTATTTCAGCTCATAACACACAAACTACCATTGCAGCATAACGGTCATTTTGTGGTGAAAGATCACATAATTTTCTTTTTAATGAGACCTTACACATTTCATTTTAACTTAAGTTATATTTTTGAAGATAGAATCAAAAGTATGACACATTTTCTTATTATTTTGGTTGTTTTTTAGCTGGTTTATATAATCACAATTTTCTTGATTTGGTAAAAATGGTTGTATCGCTTTTTGCATATGAACACTTTGTTTATTCATGTTTACTATTTTCTTTAACACAGCGTACATTTTGTGTCTTTGTTCCAATTCCATTTCTTTCCATGGCTTTTTTTTTTATTAAACACTGAACTTTACACAAATAATTTATGTGACCTTTGATGTGCTTTATACATGTCTAATTTCATTTCAAAACTTTTAACTTAATGCAGATTGTGATTTTTGTTTTTGAAATCTTTATACATTACTTATATATATTTTTAAACAGAATATGAAAACAATAACATCACATGCATCATATATAAAATTCTCAATTTAAATTTCAGGAATGATATGACTGCATTGATACTGCATTTTCTCTCAATAGTTGTTTATTTATAGGTTAAAGGGATAGTTGAGTTTGGTATAGAGGGCGCTACACAAACAAATGTTTTTGTGAGATAATGAAAAACTGACTGTCAAATTTGTAAGAGCATACAACTTTAATGACAGAATAAACTTTATTTTATCAAAATATCTATTAACATATAACCATTTGTAATAATTGTGGGGCCCCACTATTATTCAATAATTTTGAACCAGCCGTTCACAAAAAAAGGTTTTTAAATAGTTGTTGATTATCTCTCTATCTAATCACTCTTTCAAAAAAACATCACATGCGCAATTATTTTATTTTAAAAAGTTGAAACCAATGAGTTTTTAGAGAGCGCCCTCTTGAGTTTTAACTGCTCTTTTTATGATAACAGGCTTTTTACTTAGTCATTTGCAATTTTGTATTCCTTTCAAGCATGGTGGAGTTATAACTGTTAGTTTGTAATGTAATGCTGCAGGTTTTGGAACTAAAATTCAGTTTGACCAAAACTGTACGCTCTTTACCAAAACTCAACTATCCCTTTAAGTACGTCAATTATTTATCCCATCGACAATGTGGTAAACATGATTTCTCCGCTCTCCTTTTTTTTATTAGCTTGTCTCATGAAAATATACATTCCTGACATTTTCTGCAGGCCTAGTTATTGTCTTCCCTATGTTATAATCTCTCTATCAATAAACTGTTTTAATTCCCTGTCTAACAATTTACTTTATTTCTTAAAAGATATTATTTAAATCAAATATAGAAATTGAATTAAATTAAATAATTGTTTTTTTCTCCATCCCGAAGCTATGAAATGCGTCTGATTCAAGTAGTTGTGTGGTTCCATGTTGTATTCCTTGGGACACTTGTTTTGAAAACATTTATTCTGACGCAAAAATCACTAAACACCATTTTTGTCATTTTTAGGATAAAGGTCTCATCCTATAATAATATTGTTTTTTTAAATGATACCTTAACATATTGCATAGCAAGGTATATTTTTTAAGACATGGAACATTTTCTTATAATTTTCATTGTTTTTTCAGCAATTAACTTGAATTTGAACAAAAATAGTTTTATTGTTTTTGTTTGCATTTAAAACCTTCATTTGCTACATCTATCCTCAACTGCTCTGCCAAGATTTGATACATTTTCTGAGAATTACAGGGGTCTAGTAACATTGTCCAAATCTTTAAACTTTACTTGGAACTCTGGCGGTTCCCCCATGTACCTTGTTGTATTCGTATTAACAATCTAGAAGCATGGGACAAGTTTCATTTTTTAAAATTTCTCTTTTGTTAAAAAGATATTTACGATTGAAACGTTGAGACCTTAAACTATCCACTGGATAGTCATAACCCTGAACAAAGTCAGTGCAATGAGTTATTGAATATCGCTTAGCATTTTTCGCTCATTACTCGGCCATATATATCATTCATTTAACATTCAGTGGACATATCAGATCACAACAATATACATGTACATTGCATCAACCATTCATGACTTTTTGCACATGTCAACAAAGTTACTAGATCCCTTTAAACATGTGTTAATGAAAGAACTTTACATGTAATGTGAGGGACATTGCAATGGCATAGCTCTTCCTGATGATTGAATAAAAAACAGTAAGCAGTAAAACGATAGTAAAACAGTAATAAGGGGTTAACCATATAGAATTAAATAACAGCCTTATATTATACAGTTGTTAACTGGTGGTGGAGGGAAAAGCACGGAATGTTCCACTCCCAAGGGATTTAAAATGATATTGAGGGAAGAGTAAATAAGTCTCGAGACGTAGTCGAGGGAATTATTTTCTTCACGAAATAGCATTTAAAATCCCGAGGGGAACATTCCATGATTTTCCCGACAGCAAAGTTAACAACTGTTTTATCATCTGAATTGCCATGTAACAGTGCCATGTAATATCCAAAAATATTACATGGCAGCTCATGTACTGTATTTACTAAGTCAGGTGATAAGATACAATATCATCCCTAAGCCCTTCACACTATTACCCCGGTCATAGGATGATATCATGAACGTTTATTCTGCCATTTTCACATCGCATGTGTCATGCAGCAAACGTGTACTCAGTAAGCTCTGCGCCATGGTGTGGAAATCAATTGTTGATATATTGCTGTGGGAGTGTTGTGGTATATATTGGTTCGTGCCTTTGTCTATAAATATGAAGGTCGTGGGTTCGATTCCCAGCCGCTACATGTGTGTCCTTCAGCAAGACACTTTATCCACATTTGCTGCTCTCAACCCAGGTGCAGTAAATGGGTACTTGGCAGGAATTTATTCCTTGAAATGCTCGAGTGCTTGAATAAGGCTGCTCGGCTAAAGCCAAGGTAATAATGCTCCGAGCGCTTTGAGACTTGAAATAAAGCCTTATATAAAAATGAACAATTATTACCCACGCCGATGAAATCGGCAGGGGGTTATGTAAAGGGTTCCGTATGTTTGTTTGTTTGTCTGTTTTTTTTTTTTTTTTTTTTTTTGTTTGTTTGTGTACAAGATAACTAGAGAACGGGTGAACGGATTTGCACCAAATTTTCAGGGAATGTTTGGATAGTGACATGGAAGAATCGATTAGATTTTGGTGATGATTGGTTGACCCCTGCAAATTCTGTGGAACCTTGAAGTTTGAGTATGTATTTAATGCACGTGTGTGCCTAAATAATATCTGCACGTTATAGGCGCGGTACGGTAACAGAGCAGCAACTAACAAGTTTAGTCCAGGTGTGCATCGCGATCGCGCGCACGGTACCATATGTTATGGTACGGTACTTTCGATTCCGGGTTAATTAATACGGAACGGAATTGAATTGCAACACGCTGATCTGAACTTTGAAGCGCCAAGAAATTGGTAAGTTTCCGAAAAATACATTTATTTATTTAATAATTATTATTGACCCGACACTAATGTGAAGATGAACAGATGTTCATTTTTATTAATGGCATTAATGCACACATCCTGGCCCAATGACCAGAACAATGGTGATGATCCTCTCAAGTGGACAATTTACATGCAATTTAAACTTATACGCTTAAGATAAACATACAGTTCATACACTCGTTCTGTTCAACGGTTGATCACTATGTTTTTAGGATGCATCGGTAAGCAAAACAGGGTTGAGGCCGACGAAGGGGTAGAACAGGGCTAATGGGAGGCGTGGGTATGCTGACTTTGTCGGCCTTCTAGTTTGTTTGTTTTTTTGTTTTTTTGTTTTTTTGTTTGTTTGTGTACAAGATAACTAGAGAACGGGTGAACGGATTTGCACCAAATTTTCAGGGAATGTTTGGATAGTGACATGGAAGAATCGATTAGATTTTGGTGATGATTGGTTGACCCCTGCAAATTCTGTGGAACCTTGAAGTTTGAGTATGTATTTAATGCACGTGTGTGCCTAAATAATATCTGCACGTTATAGGCGCGGTACGGTAACCTCGCTGAATCCATGATTCAATCGAGCAGCAACTAATAGTCTAGGCGATTGGTGCGAAAATTGCTCGGAAAATGATACAAGTATGAAATTTTCTACACATGTAGGTCTCATCATTCTAAGCATTTTCAGAGGTGGAGCCAAGGAAAACTGTACATAGTATAGCAACGGTTGCTAAGCAACGTATTTTCCATAGCAACCAACATGTAAGATGCCTGTAGACCAATTTTTCCGAACAATTTAAATGTATTTTAATATCTGAAGCTTTGCTCTTCATCATAACACCACCCTGGAGCAATTGCAATGTACACATCATAGCAACAGTTGCTAGGCAACATATTTTCCGTAGCAACCAAGCATATTTGATGTATGTAGACCAATTTTACTAAACATTATAATGTATTTCAATAGATATTGCTTTACTATGCATAATATCCTCACTCTGAAGCAAAAGTCCACCGCACAGTGCACATGGCTTTATAATGGTTGCTAGGCAACGCATTTACCTCATTGTATCAACATTTGGGCTTTTCTAACCTGTCAACTATTGTTGGCCAAAGTTTGACTTACTGACTTAGGTGCGTAGGACGATGTGTCCCCTTGCTCCCCTACGATAAATCCTGCTCTATTCTGATCTATCCTGGGCTAGATGTTCTGCCTCATGTAGGGATAGACCCACATCGCACCTCACTTGGTCCTTCCATCTCGTAGGAGGGCGTCCCCGTGGTCTGCGTGCGTCAAAGTCATTATGGTATGCTTGGTATGGTAGGCGGTCATGCGGCATGCGTACCACATGGCCAAACCATTTCCGTCTACGTTTTGTTATTTCTTCACATATGGTGCTTGGGATGTTCAGCCTCTGCCTGATCTCTTCGTTCCTTATTCTGTCCATTAGGTGAACTCCAAGGATGGTCCGGAGGCACCTCATTTCAAATACCTCAAGCTTAGATCTAGCTGATTTACGGAGGGTCCAGGATTCTGCTCCATATGTGGCAATAGGGAGGATCCGGGCTCTGTAAATCCTGACTTTGAGTGTCCTCGAAATATCTTGGTTGGACCAGATGGCACTTTTCAGCCTTCCAAATGACCAGGCTGCCAGTATTGTTCGCCTCTTCACGTCATCTTCTATAGAAGGTACCATGCTGCCGAGAAAGACAAATGTATCCACTTTCTCGATGTTGGTGTTGTTTAGTGTAATAACTTGTTGGTCCTCTGTCCTGATTCTGAATTTCGTGGCATTGATTTTCATCCCCCAACTTCTACATGTCTTTTCCAGTTCCCTTGAAGAGATTTGGAGGTTTTTAAATACAAGTTCCATGAGGGTGGTGTCATCTGCATAACGGATGTTGTTAGTACGTATGTCACCCATCTGTATCCCACTGTCTAGTTTTTGGATGTCCTTCATCGCAAATTCCAGGAATGGGTTAAAGAGGCATGGAGAGAGGAGGCAGCCTTATCGAACTCCAGTTATGACATCCAACCATTCGGTTATCTTACCGTTCACCATAACAGAGAATTTGCTTTGCTTGTACATGCTCTCTATAAGGTAGACTGGGGACTTGTCCACACCAATGGAACGTAAACATTTCCAGAGAGCTTCTCTCCAAATAGTATCGAATGCTGCTTTAAAATCAACAAAGTTCAAGTGGATTGGTATCTTTTTTCTCTGGCCTTTTTGATGATCTGTCTGACGACAAACACAGCATCTGTGATGCCTCTACAACTGCTGAATCTGCATTGTTCCTCAGTCAGATGGTTCTCAATGGTTCCCTGTATTCTCCTGAGGACAATCCTACAGAAAACTCTCTCAGTTATGGAGAGTAGCGTTATAGCCCTGTAGTTGGATGGGTCCAGCTTGTCTCCTTTCTTAAACACTGGAGTGATGAGACCCTTGCTCCAGTCTTCCGCGGTTTTACCTTCCAACCATGCTGCATTTATTATTTTGAGCAGGAGTTGTCTCATCGGCTGTCCACCAGTCCTCAGGGTTTTGGCCGTTATTTTGTCCCAACCACAGGCCTTGCTGTTCTTCAACAGTTTTATTGCTGCCTCTACTTCTTCAATTGTGAAAGGTTCACTTGGGTTATCTGTAGGTTGAGGGTCAGGTAGGGTCTGAAGAGTATTTTAGACCCTTGGAAATTGCGTGGTGAGGTGGCCGCTAAAATGTTCTTCCCAGCATTTCAACACTTCTGCAGGAGCCGTTTTAAAGATGCCGTCCTTGTTCTTTACGGCAGGTTGCATCTCGTCTCTTTCTCCAGATAGTTTCTTAACCTTCCTGAAGAGCTCATGGCTGTTGTTCTTTGCGTTAGCAATTTCCATTTCTTCCACCTCTGCGTCAAGAATTTTCTTCTTCCAATTCTTCACTTCATACTTGACCGTTTTATTGAGTTTTTTGTAGCTCTTCTTGTTGTGGGCAGAGGGATTGTTCATCACCAGGATTCTGGCTTTCCTCCTTTGTTCACACGTCTTACAGTCATCTTCTGGGAGACCTTCAACTTTGTTTGACCTTTTGAAGCCTACAACTTCTTCTGTGATGTTATTGGTAGTATAGATCTGCTTCCACAACTCATCTGCATCCGTGTCCTGAAGCTGAAGTAGTGGTTCAAAGGCACCTCCAATCCTGGCTTTAAATGCTTCTGCTATGTTAGAGTCATTAAGTCTGCCAACATCGTAGCTTTTGGGAAGGCTCTTCATTCGCTTAGACTTTGCAGGTGATAGCTTCACATTTGCCAGTACTAGATTGTGGTCTGACCCAACGTCTGCTGAGCAGTATGATCTTCAGTTCTGGAACGTCTTGATGTTCTCTAATTTGGTAATGATGAAGTCTATCTGATTTCTGTCATGTCCACATGGGGACGTCCATGTTGCCCTCCTACATTCTTTGTGTTGGAAGTATGTGTTACACACTGCCATTCCGTGTAACATATATAATTCTAGAATCTTCTCCCCTCTGCTATTGAGCTGTCCTAGTCCATACTTGCCCAAAGGTGGTGCCCATACTATGTGGTCCGCTCCTACTTTTGCGGTGAGGTCACCCATCACAATATTTTAGAGAACAGTAATTGTCATTGTATAGAAATTTAAATGCCTGTATTTAGTTACTGAGGTCACTTATTAAACTTAAGTAATTGTGATTCCATACTATAACTAGGAATCTATGGTATCGTATATAACCCCTTGCATCAGCAGAGAACCCTTTTGTTGTCACCGATGGTGATAATGCACTCTGTATACCTGCACGAGACACATCCAGCATTACTCCCTGCAACCATGAAGAAGCAGATTCCAGGATCATGGAACATGTTGCTCATGCCGTCAGGCAGTGTTTTCACAAGATCATTGCTCGGACAGTAGACACTGATGTAGTTATGCTAGCAGTAGCAACTGTACAGCAGCTAGGAAGAATATACCTCTGGATTACATTCAGAACTAGAAAGAACTTTCACTACATCCCAGCTCATGAGATTTGGGCCCACAAAATCGTTGGTTCTTCCGGTGTTCCACGCTTTCACGGGATGCGACACCGTTTCCCAGTTTGCCCAAGTTGGAAAGAAGACTGCATGGAAAGTGTGGCAGACACATGATGAACTCACTGGATCCTTCTATGAGCTGCACAGTGCACCAGAACAATTCTCTGAAGAGACCGAGGCTTCCCTAGAGTACTTCACCATCCTTCTCTATGACAATACAGCAATATGTACCTCCATCAATGAAGTCAGATGTCAGCACTTCCTTCCACCAAGGCTGCCTTACAGAAACATATCAGAAGGGCAGCATTACAAGGTGGGCACCATTGAGGACATACTACTATGCCATATTGCCAGTTGCCCTCCACTTCTGAGTGGGGATGGACTTGCCCAGAATAGTGGAGGCCCCTGTGGACAAATTTACTGGAACCAAGTGCATCCTGCCCAGAGCTACTGAAGTGTCTATGTAGGAGCAGGTGTAGAGACTGCAAATGTGTACGAGCACACTTAAAATGCACTGTGTATTACACATGCATAGGAGATTGTGACAATGCCTGAAACTAGGGGATGTGGTGTGGCAACATTGGTAGAGCGCGCGCTTTCCAATCGTGAGATCCCGGGTTCGAACGCAGCCCACCGCGTTTGTCCTTCGGCAAGACAATTTATCCACTATTGCTGCTCTCGACCCAGGTGTATAAATGGGTACCCGGAAGGATGGGAACCTGTTTCCTTAGCACTGTGCTCGCCTAATAGGCGACTTGCTGGAATACTCCCCAGGGAGTGGAAAATGTGCACTTAATGTGCAGGATTGATTGCAGTGTGTCTGTTGATCGGGGTAATAATATTGTAAGCGCTGTGATATAGTTTACTATGAATAGCGTAGCTAAATGCCTAATATTATTATTATTATTATTATGGTGAATGACTTAAGACTGTTCATGGTGAGAATTTTATATTGTTGAGACAATCCATCCTGACCAAAAATAGCTGGTTGCTTCCATGGATGTATTGCCTATAGTAACATTGTTTCAAGTTGATGTATTATAAAATACCATAACCTTTACTGATTCCAGGAAATAGGCCTTATATTGATAAGAAAATTGTTTGAGTTAAATGGATCCCATATGCAGGGATTGTTTTCTATGTGTACACAGCTTGTTGCTATGGTAAATATGTTACTAAGCAACTCAATTTGATATTATTTGTCAATTACCATTTATGACAATCTGTACAGTTTAAAATATACCCAAATATTTCTCTTCTGTAAACTTGTAGGCAGTGTAAGGTGGAAAAGTCGTTTACAAATAGACAATTAAGATATAACTAGACAGTTGCTATGGTTTATCCGTTGCCTAGCAACAAACAAATGTTTTTTTTTTATATTGACACTTATAGTGACCTTATAACATGTCTTTAGATAGTTTTGATGATAAAACACATAGCATCATCATTTTGGAATGGATTAGATATGCTTAAATGGCTCGTTGCTAGGGTCAATACGTTTCTTAGCAACCGTTGCTAAGAAACAGGCCGGATGCATTGGCTCCACCTTTTAAAATATTCAGTATAGGCTCAAGTATAACTGTACCAAGTTTCATACTTGTATCATTTTCCGAGCGATTTTCGCCTTTTTTTGCACCGATCGCCTAGACTATAACAAGTTTAGTCCAGGTGTGCATCGCGATCGCTGCGCACGGTACCATACCATATGTTATGGTACGGTACTTTCGATTCCGGGTTAATTAATACGGAACGGAATTGAATTGCAACACGCTGATCTGAACTTTGAAGCGCCAAGAAATTGGTAAGTTTCCGAAAAATACATTTATTTATTTAATAATTATTATTGACCCGACACTAATGTGAAGATGAACAGATGTTCATTTTTACATATTGAATACATCTAGACTGGTTAGAATCAGGAAAATAGGGGAAAATGGATTGTTTTAGGATGCATCGGTAAGCAAAACAGGGTTGAGGCCGACGAAGGGGTAGAACAGGGCTAATGGGAGGCGTGGGTATGCTGACTTTGTCGCCTTCTAGTTATTATTATCGCTCAGACCTGTGCTGTTTCTTGACGTGTTCTGTACATGTACACATAGCTTTTTGGTGAATTGTCAAACACCCTTTCCTTATAATTTCTGTGTGTTTGAGTGAAATATGTGAATAACTGCTACAACGTGAACTTTGTGTAATGCATGCATAAACTTGTGATTATTTCAAGAGTACTTTTTTTTATAATCGTGATAATTCCAACCTCCACACATACTTTTTTCTCTGCTGGCCCGTTCAGGCAAGTAAAATCATTAATGTTCAAATTTTACTTGCCCCATTAAGGTGAGATTTACAAGTAAGGAATTCAATTCTTCTATTGTAGCTGAGGAGAAAAATCCACACACATATATAACTGTGCAGGACGCTATTAAATGACTTTTTTTTAAAGTCAGAAAAACATGTTTTTCCAAAATAATTGTTTATATTTTTAAAAATGCTGAAATGATAATTAAAGAAAACCTTTGGCATTACCTATGTGTTTCCCAAGTCAGGTACATAAAAAAGGGACAAAATCAGGAAATACTGGAATACCTTACATCCAAAAGTACATCTACCTTTAAGCAATTAGAGGCCATCTTATACTCTGCATGCACTGAACACGCTAGGACTTTGTGAAAATGTACAATAATGTGCACCATAATTGTTTTTGTTTTAGGTCGTCATGTGCACATTTACAAAGTAATCACAAAATAATGTGCCAGTTAACCTTTAAAGCATTTTTCACGTTGGCAGAAAATGTCACCGTCAATATGTTAACATCTTGGGTAGATGACGCTGTGGGGTAAATGCACCACATGTAGTGTACATGTAAAGTGTGCAATATACACTGCACTGTATGCATTACTGCACTGCAGACATAACACATGTGGTCTTACCATAGCAACCACTGTTGTATAAGCCTAGTTATGCATTATAGATATCATGTAAAAGATTCATAAGAAATGATTTCATTAATACTTTGAAATACATGTAACTTGTACAGTGTAACCGCCACCACATACATGTATATGTCTATGTACATACATGTATATGTCTATGTACTGCAGTCTTGATGCTCTGTATATACTATAACACATCAACATAACTTGTATAATGTACATTTCCATGTAGACATGCAAGATATTGTTTTAATTATAAGTAATTCAGACAGATAAAAACCTGCAACATGCACACTTTGTATATACTGGAGGCATATATACATATTTCCTTTATAAAGGTGATAATTTACTTATTAACTAGCGAATTACCCGTCCAGATCTTTCTGAGTAAGATAATGTTGTATGTTGTATATTTGTATTTCGTTATTTTTTGTATCTATCCTGTAAAAAAACATTTGGTCAATTAATGGAATCTCTGTTTGAATGGTTATGATATGATTTAATAAGTGTATAATTAAAAATACAATCTCATATTCACAGGCATATGCGTACACGGGGGGGGGGGGGGGGTGGTGGGGTTCAAATTTCACTTTGATGAAAAAGGGCTGTTTTGCGGGTTTCCCCCCCCCCTCAAAAACATATTCATGGACACCATGAACCCCCCCTCACAAATTCTTCACCGACACCAATCCCCCGCCCCCTTTTGAAAGAATCTTCACCAGTACCCCCCCTCTCGAGAAAATCTTCATCGACACCTCCCCCCTCAGCGCGTCGAAAAAATAATTCACCGACAACCCCCCCCCTCGAAAAATCTTCTCCTACACCCCCACCACCGCCCCTTCGAAAGAATCTTCACTGTGTTACTCCTCTCCTCTCAATAAAATCTTTACTGACACCCCCCTAGAAAATTCTTACAC
>JBAMJV010010720.1:0-53450 GCA_037951105.1 Echinarachnius parma | reverse complement strand
GGGTCAACAAGAGCAGGGGATTACTCAAGAGTGTAACTTTATAATAATTATAACCGGTGCATGACTTTGATTTCTCTAGTTGGAAGAGCAGGAATGCGGACAACTGTTCAGTGACGGTTGGAAACCTGCTTTGCTCGTTAGATGTTTGTGGATGCGGTCCAGAGGTGAGATGTCATCTGTAACTCCCCGTTACAACATCCCTACAGTTCGATGTGACTCGGGTCAAGCAAGAGCGGGAGATTAATCGAGTGTATCTTTAATAATTACGACTGGTGCATGTGAAGTTTCTGTAGACTATATAAGTAGAGCGATGCTTGTCAGAAACAGACTAATGAAAGGTTAATCGCGTGTATAATGTATATACAGGAGTGATATCGCTGCCCGTGTGATAGTCGCGTTCGCCACTTGTTCCTGCCAAGCATTCAGCGCAGACGCGAGGCCGTGTCAAAAGGCTAGACAATTACCTGCCTATGGGCTGCGGTAGAGGGCACGTGATGCCAACAACCCGAATAAGGCGTCTACTAGACCAATGGGAGTCCATAGTTCTTGTGGCGTAGCCAGACTCAAGGGGGGGGGGGCAAAGAGGGCATCTCGGAGTACTAATGGAAATGTTTATTACGTAATTCTTCGGTCATTTTTACCCAGTTGATGGATGGGGAGGGGTGCGAGATTCCCTTTATTACCCATCCTTCCCTTTCCCTTACTTGGGTGGAAATCTCCCACTGCCTACCCTTAACCCCTCACCCCTTACTTAATATCCTTAACGACTTTATATTAAATTTTATAATGAATTAATTAGAGTATTTGTAAAAAAATACGCGCACGTATTTACCTGTACCGTTTATATACTAGTTTCATTGCCAATGTATGCACAAATACGATTAAGAGAATAAACAGACTGTTATTTGTGGAACATTTATAACTGAATATGTAATCGTAATTTTATGAGCCGATATTAAGCGTCTTTATCTGACACCGTGCACAGAGAAATTCCCTAGTTGCTAATGACATGATTGATTACAAATTTATCAGGAATTCAAGCAAATATAGATTTACGTACTATATAATATCGCGAGAGGTATAATTTGCCATCTTAATCTGTTTTGCATTGTCATACGTTGCATTTAGGACAGTATCTATTGCATTCGTCATGAAGTTATAATTCTGTCCAAATTAATTGTTCCTGTGCGAAATACTCCTTCGTCATGAAAAGAGAATCTAATCCCATCTAACAAGTTCACTTTCGTTTGCTGGCGAGTATTTTAGACTTGTCATGCAAAACAAAAAAAGAGAAAAGGGATGCCAGCTCGGCGCCCGCTGTACTAACCACCGGTAGCTAGTGGATTAACTGGCGGACAGCCAGTGCAGTGCGTGGCAGACCGAGGGTGAACAACCGCTCCTGATGAAAATCGGCCCGCAGTATTATAGACCCGCTCAGCGCCAAGTCTGGTTCGGGTCCTTGGTTATATCTTGGTTATATTGCTCGTTCCACGATGTAATTCACGACCTACGAGACCCCGATTTGCAAGAACTGATCGAGAGCTAGTACAGCGGAACTATCGGCGAAGGGGGGGGGGGGGGCAAAGGAGGAAACAATTGGCCCCGCTTGGGAAAATTCTTGTCCCATCAATGCTAACCTCTGTGTGACATACCACCACAGTTTTTGTTGGAGGGGCACAAGTTGCCTCCGTATATGATCCCCCCCCCCCATCCCTTTGTGCCCCTAAACTTGTGGTTGACCACAGTTCCACTATTTATTTAGAGACGGTGAGGACAGTGTTTTGAGAGAGAAAGGTATTGGAGTCTCGGATGACTCTGCTGGACCCGTTACCTGAGAGGTGTTACACGGCGGTCGTTTCCCTGTTCGAGATTTTTTGTTTACCAGACATTCGATACCGCCAATGAAATCTTACTGTGTGGTTTTTGTTTTGTACCGTACATCCAAACGATGGAAAGTCGCAACAATCAGTCATTTACATCTATAAAAACTAATTCGAATGGGTCTTTTCATTGTCGCCCTACAGAAATAGTGACATCAACAATAATTTACCGTTACTATATATACAGACTCGTTTCGTCCCTTCAGATAATGCATATATGACTTATCAGTACTTGAGTCTTCTTGTGGTTTATAATGAATATAGATTATAATGCTAAGAATGCTAATGATAGAATATGAGAATGAATAATATCCAAGATATACGGCTCTGTTCCAAGGGAATCCCTATTTGATTGCTATATTTCATAATTATTTATGAATTTAATATAGTTGGAGTTAGAATTTGTATCGCTGGCGAATCGCAGTCCGAATACAGGTAAGAACATGCATTAAATTGTACACATTACAATAATAAATAACTGAATGATTAGTAGCGAGAATACAAACTGCTGACTGCATGTTTGTAGTTGTATAAATAATCTCTACATGTTTACTAGTATTAGTTGCCAATTGTTGTTGCTATATTTCTCATTGACTACAGGATACGTGACTAGCATACGTAGACATTGGTAGTATGTGGAAACATCGTGAATAATATCAGCTACATCTGAAGACTCATGGTTCCAGTCGCGAAGGGAATCTAAGAACCCATTCCATACCGACCGGAGTGACCTAAATTGGAGTGTTCAGATTGAGTGTTTTAGCTTGTATAGATCTTATAGTTAGTACAGTTCGTTAAGAGTATGGCGGTACTATGTTTTGAGTTAGATGAGTTAGTGATCAACGGGTGATACATGACTCGATATTGCCGGTCACTGTGTCTAGGGTCTCTAGTGAATGTCTGTGTTGGTCGTTGTATTGATTAATCGCACACATTGGCGAAGTACCGATGCATCGGTGATTGATTGTGTATCTGGGCTTACTCAAGATGTATTGGCAGTATACCTGAGTGTTCCAGGCAGACAGCCAGTTCACCGAAGTCAGTGTATGCAGAACAGTTCGCATGTTCGCCATTTAAGGAATGAGATGGTGGTCTCGACAGGCCCGTCTGGACCCCTCAGTGTCGCCAGTGACAACCATTGTTGACAAGTTCTATGCCAGCCACCGAGGAGGTTCATGGTAGTGGAGTGACTGAGAGCCGTGCGGCCGGTTAGTAATGTAAGTGTGCACTGGGCACGCAGAGATGCTTCCCTAGTGAGTTGTCACAATGTCAGGATACTGACCCATCTCATGACACTATTCAGCTAGGCACTTAGTTAGATGCTGGATACAGAGGTGGGGTATGTAATGCTAACAAAATTTTGTGGACAGAGTTAGATTCTGGGTTGATGTGGAGTAGGAGATATGTGCGATTAGGATTACAGTTAATTGAGTTATTATTTATGAGTCTAGAGTTGGTAGTATTAAGTTCGGTTATGAATAGATGACGCGAAGGAGTCGATTTGTTGATGGTCGATATGATAAGTCTGTAATTTAAATAGAGTATTATGGATCTAGGGTAGGTAAGTGATAGTAGATAGGTAAGATAAGATCTGAGTGGTTGGTGATTTGGGGAGTTTATTGTATATTTATGATTATGATTGTGATTGAGATATATAGAGTGTTGTGTAAGGAGGCAGATGAGAGATATATAGGAATTAGATGTTAGGAGAAGTAGTAGTTTATGAGTGATAATGATTTATATATATATAGTAGTGTATGTTAGTTAAGGAGTATGGAGAGATTATTGTTTTATTGTTGTTATATAGTAGTATATGGTTAAGTAGTAAGGAAGTTATGTGGAAGGAATAGTAGAAGGATGGAGGTTGGTAGGAATATAAGAAGATGTGAGTTGAATGGAGATGGGTGGGAGGTGTTGAGTTGTAAGATTTGTTGTTGGGTGGGTGATGATTTTTATTGGGATGAGGGGTAGGGTGTTAAAAAGGTGGTTAGTAGGTTATGAGGGGTTAGTATGAGGTAGATATTGTATTGTAGGTTGGTGTGTGGTAGTGTATGAGTATTAGTTGGGATGGTTGTGAAGTATGTGGTTGGGATGTGTATTGTAGTTTTGTAGTTGTAGTGTGTTTGGGAGTTAAGTTTATGGGTGTGTTTGAGGTGATGGGGTGATGTTAGTGTATTGTTTAGTTGTGGGTGTGGGTGGGGGAAAGTGGTGTGGGTATATTGTGTTGGGTGGTTGAGTTTGTGGTGTTTTGTGAGATTTGGTAGATGGTTTGTGTGTGGGGGGGTGTTGGGGTGGTGTTGTTTGTGTGATGATTGTTTGGTGGTTTGTGTTGTTGTTTGTTGTTGTGTGTGGGTTGGGTGGGGTTTGGGTTGAGGGGTGTTGTTTGGTTGAGTGTTAGTGTTGTTTTTTGTGTTGGTGGGGGGTGGTTTAGGGTTTGGTGGTGTTTGTGTGGTGGTATGGGGTGGGAGTGGGTTGAGGGTTGTTGGGTTGGGGATGTGGTTTGTTGGTTGTATGGGTGGGTGGGGTTTGGTGTGGTGTTATGGATTGGATTTTTAGTTATGTGTATATGTATTATAATTTTATATTTAAGAAATTTTTAGGTTTTGTATTTGGTGGGGTTTTTAGTGTTTAGTGGGTTGGTTGGTGATGGGTGTGTTTGGTGGTGTAGTAGGTTGTATGTGGTTTGTTTTTGGTAGGGGTTTGATTTGTTGAGTTATGTAGTTTTGTGGTTGGTTTTGTGGGGTATTTGTAGGTTGTATAGTTTGGAGTTTGTTTATGGTGTGTTTGTTTGGAGTTGGTGGAGTGGTTTTGAGTGTTTGAGTGTGGTAGTTTGAGTTTGGTTTTGGTTTTGATGTTGGATTATATTGAGAGATTGAGTAATAAGAATGATTATTTTAGTTTTTTGTGGTGAAATTTAGTTGATATTTTGTTTTTTTTTTTTGTGGTTGTGTTATTTGTGGGTTTTGTTGGTTATAGTGTTGGTTAGGGTTGTTGATTAATTAGGTTATGTAGTTAGGTGGAGAATTTGATTGAGTGGGGGTTGGTAATGGTTTGATGGTATAATGTTGTGGTAAATGTGTGTTGGGGTTGGTTTTATTGAGTTGTGTTTTGTTGTTGTTTTAGTTGAATGGGAGGGAGGTGGGTGGTTAAATGGGAGAAATAAAAAGAATGAATTAATTGTATTAGTATTAGATGGTATGATTATATATTAGGTGTTAGTGAGGTAATTTGTGGAAGAGATGAAGATAAAAAAGTGGTGTAAAAATTAGAGTGTAGTTTGAGGTAGGTAGTGATTGAGAGGTGTTGTTGTGGGGGGTGGGGTGAGAGATTGATATTTATGAGAGTTAGTAATATTAGAAGGAGGAGAGGATATGGGTAAGAGGGAGGTTGTATTATAGGAGATGTTGGAAGGAGAGGAGAGAGGGAAAGGATAGGTTGATTGGGTTGTTGTGTATATATTAGTATTGGAGGTTGTAAAATTGGAAAAGATAGAATAAAGTTATGTTGAAAAGAAGGAGATGAGGGGATTATATGAGATAAGATTATAAGGAATTAAGAAGTTATAATAGTGTAAGGTATTATTTTATAGTTGGGAGATGTTAGTTAGAGAGTTTGAAGGAGGGTTTGTTTTGTATGATTGTTAGTGTTGTTATTGTTGTGTTTGTTATTGTGAGTTGAAATGGGGAGTGTGATATGTGTATTATTTATTGTAGGTATGTATTAGGTTAATGTTGATTGTTAGAGGTGTAAGTGATGGGATTAGGGTGTTGTTGGTAAGAGGGTTTAAAGGTTTGATTGTATTAGAATATGTAGGGAGTGGTTAAAGGGTAGATGTGTGTATTGTGTTAAATGTTGGATGTATTGATAGTGAAGGTGGTTGGGAATGTGGATGAAGATAGTTATGTGAGGAATTGGTAGTGTGGTGGATATGGTATAGTGAGTAATGGAGTAATGAATTTAGGATAGTGATGGGATGTATGTGTTTATGTGGGATTTGGTTTAGTTGTAGTGGTTTAGTTATTGAGGGTTTGTGTGATTTTGATTTGGGAAATAGTATGAGATGGTGTAGTTAGAGTAAGTGGTGTGATGTGGTTGGTATTGAGGGTTAGTTCGTATTGTAATGATTGTTCGTATGTTGTTCGTGAATTCGCAGCGAGTTCAAAGATCTTCTAACATAAGTTATATTAAAGTAGAGTATTTGAATATTAGCAAAATCAAATTGGGATTGCCCTTGGAAAGAAGAGCGTATATATTGGTGTCATATTGCATCATTTATTATGATCATTAGAGTTGTTAGATTAGGAATTTATGGCCATTTTATAAATGATGATGAGTATGTTATGAGATGTCAGTATATGCATTAGTTGAAGGTCGGAAGAGTCTGTTTATAGTAATGGTATTAGTGGTGAGTGTTAGTTTGTAGGCGAAGATGATAATGGACAGTTCGGATTTGTTTTAGAGATGTAAATGAATGATTGTGTGCGACTTTCCATTCGTTTGGATGGGTAGGTACATAATAAAACCAACAGTAAGATTTCATTGGAGCGGTATCGAATGTCGGGAGTAAAAAAATAAATCTCGAACAGGGTAAAGCGACCGGCCCGTGTAACAACTCGCAGGTAACGTCCCAGCAGAGTCATTTCCGAACTCCAATACCTTTTCTCTTCAAAAACCCTGTCCTCACCGTTCTCTAAATAAATATGGAACTGTGGTCAACCAAGTTTAGGGGACACCAAAGGGATGGGGGGGGGGGTCATATAAGGAGGCAACTTGGTGCCCCTCCAGAACAATACTGTGTTGGTATGTCACACAGAGGGTTAGCATTGATGGGACATAGAATTTTCCATAAGAGGGGCAATTGTTTCCTCCTTTGCCCCCCCCCCCCCCCCCCTTCGCCGTTAGTTCGCGCTGCTACTAGCTCTCGATGCAGTTTCTTGCAAATCGGGTCTCGTAGGTCGTGAATTACATCGTGGAACGAGCAATATAACCAAGATATAACAAGACCCGAACACGACTTGGAGCGGACTGAGCGGGTCTATAAGTACTGCGGCAGATTTTCATCAGGAGCGGTTGTTCACCCCCTCCGGTCTGCCACGCACTTGCACTGGCTGTTCCCCGCCAGTTAATCCACTAGCTACCGGTGGTTAGTACCAGCGGGCGCGAGCTGGCATCCCCTTTTCCTCTTTTGTTTGTGTTTGGCATGACAAGTCTAAAAATAATCGGCCAGCAAACGAAAGTGAATTGTTAGATGGGGATTAGATCTCTCTTTTCACTGGACGAAGAGTATTTCGCACAGGAACAATTAATGTTGGGACAGAATTATAACTTCATGTCGAATGCAATAGATTACTGTCCTAATTGCTAAATGTTCAAACGTATTGACAATGCAAAACAGATTAAGATGGCAAATTATACTCTCGGCGATATATACTTGTACGTAAATGTATATTTGCTTGAAGTTCCTGATATATTTGTAATCAATCATGTCATTAGCAACTAGGGGAATTTCTCTCCTGTGCACGGTGTCAGATTAAAGACTCTTAATTTCGGCTCTTAAAAGTACGATTACATATCAGTTATAAATGTTCCACAAATAACAGGTCTGTTTTATTCCTCTTATTCGTATTTGTGCATCACATTGGCAATGACTAGTATATAACGGTACAGGTAAATACGTGCGCGTATTTTTTTTACAAATACTCTATTAATTCATTATATAATTTAATATAAAGTCGGTTAGGGATAGTTAAGTAAGGGGGGGTGGAGGGGTGTTAAGGGTAGGCAGTGGGAGATTTCCTCCCAAGTAAGGGAAGAGGGAAGATGGTAATAAAGGGAATTCTCGCACAACCCCCTCCCCATCCCATCAACTGGTAAAAATGACCGAAGAATTACGTAATAAACATTTCATTAGTACTCAGACTGCCCCTCTTTGCCCCCCCCCCCCCCTTGAGTCTGGCTACGCCACAAGAACTATGGACTCCCATTGGTCTAGTAGAAGCCTTATGTCGGGTTGTTTGGCATCACGTGGCCCTCTAGCCGCAGCCCATAGCAGCTAATTGTCTAGCCTTTTGACACTGCCTCGCGTCTGCGCTGAATGCTTGGCAGGAAACAGAGTGCGAACGCGACTATCACATCGGGGCACGATATCACTCCTGTATATACATTATACACGTCGATTAACCTTTCATTAGTCGTTTCTGACAAGCATCGCTCTACTCTATATAGTCTACAGAAACTTCACATGCACCAGTCGTAATTATTAAAGATACACTCGATTAATCTCCCGCTCTTGTTGACCCGAGTCACATCGAACTGTAGGGATGTTGTAACCGGGGAGTTACAGATGACATCTCACCTCTGGACCGCATCCACCAACATCTAAACGAGCAAAGCAGGTTTCCCAACCGTCACTGAACAGTTGTCCGCATTCCTGCCTTCCAACCTAGAGAAATCAAAGTCATGCACCGGTTATAATTATTATAAAGTTACACTCTTGAGTAATCCCCTGCTCTTGTTGACCCAGGTCACATTGAACTAGTAACTGATGCTGTTGTAACCAGGTAACCGCGGGGAGTAACATAAATTACGACATCTCACCTCCGCACCGCATCCAACCCACATCCATAACGGGCCAAACAGATTTCCCGACCGTCGAACGGACCTCAGTTGTCCGCATTCCTGTCTTCCGTTCCCGAGAGATCGCATGCACCGATCCTGGATCTATATAATTTAGTAACATTGTCAAAATCCTAAAACCTTACTTGTAACTCTAGCGGTTCTCACATACCTCATATAGTATTCGTATTACCAATTGAAGCATTGTTCAAACAGATTTTGGTCTTTTTTTCAAATTTATCTTCCGTAATAAAGATAAGTATGATTAAAGATAAGTGTTTGGATTTATAACTAGTGGATAATTATAATTGTGTAAAGTGTTAGTGCAATGAGTAAGCGAATTTCATTTTTGCATTTTCGCTCATTTCTCGGTCATTTACCATGGAATGTTCATGCATCACTCAGAGGACATATCAGATCACATAATTAAAGGGGTAGTTTAGTTTTGGTAGAGAGGGCGCTGCACATCACAATTTTTTTGTGAGGTAATGAAAAACTGAGTGTCGAATTTGAGAGAACATGCAATTTTAATGGCAGAATAAACTTTATTTGGTCAAAATCGGTCCAGAAACGGCTGAAGTATCAATAAATATATCTGATCTTATAATTATTTGGGGCCTAAATAATTGGATGATTTTTTCAAAAAATAAAAAAAATGCTTACACGTTTTCAAAAATTTTCAAAAGCGTTTTTTAAAATAATTGTTGATGATCTCTCTATTTAATAATTATTTCAATAAAACGTCACATGCATAATTTTGTATAAACATGGTTGAAACCAATGCCTTTTTAGAGAGCGCCCTCTTGTGTTTTAATGGCTCTTTTTGAATGATAACAGGCTTTTTACTTAGTCGTTTGTAATTTTGTATACCTTTCGAGCATGATGGAGTTATAACTATTAGTTTATAATGTTAATGTCCAGGTTTGGTTACTAAAGTTCAGCCTTACCAAAACTGTACTACCCCTTTAAATATACATCTTATCAACAATTTGTATACAGTATCAACGAAGTGGGTCCGATTACTAAAGTACACTCTAAATTACAAGGATTTAAAATTAAATCTATTAGATTTACTTTTAAATCTTTCTTCGGCTGTGGTTAGGGACCAGCCGATCATGATTTAAAATAAATCTTTTGTTGGATTTAAAAAATATAAATCCAGATAGATTAAAAATGAAGCCCTTTTGGATTTGTTTTATGTTAATCTTATTATGCCCCAGGCGAGTTCGTGGCATCCTAATGAATTATTCATAATCAGTGATGCAGGCCACAATTTTCAGTTTTTAGTTTACTGTGCATGATACATTTACTAAATAAAGCGCTACTCACCAATTATCATGGCAAAAGAAAAAATAGAAGACTAAGAGAGGATTCGAACCAGTGACACCGAGCGTGGAGGTCCACAGCGTGACCACTACGCTACGTAAATCGATGATGGAAAGAGTGGTCTCATTGTAATCATATCCTTAACTCTAACCAAAACCGTAATCCTAGTTATGAATATTCATGAGTATAAAACTAAGAAAACTGAGCTTCAGAATACCGCAGTAGGTCACGTGTGAAATATCTCTGTTCTCATTCGTCAAATCTCCGATAACCTGGCGTTATTTTCCAATCCTTTGATGGATTGAAAATCACACCTTGGCCTTCGATTAACAATTGCTTTCGCGCGACTTTTTAAGTCTCCATAGATTTACAAATAATCTAAGTGTATTTATATTTGTTTTAATCCAAGCTACGATTTAGATTTTAAATCCCTGTAATTTAGAGTGTAGTTACTGCTTGGTTACATTTTATAATCCATGGGTTGGTTTCATTCATTAGGATTCATTAGGATATCAATGACCAGCTTCAATCTAACCATATACCGTAAACAATTGTAACAGTTAAGGCCTTAAGGCCTTATACACTCTGCAAAACTAACACACACACACACACGTACACAGACAACCATCAAACAAACAAACAAACAGACAGACAAACAACAAAATAAACAAAAACATGAATTAACTATTTAACAAGACGTAGATATAATGTGCGAAAATGTATTGATAATCCATTTTCATCCATCGAGAGTTTGAATCTGTGACGAATGTGTAAACAAAAAATGCAATACTATACAAACAATTATTCTCGAAAAAATAGCGTAATTACAGCATAGCATCATGCGCTGTATATTGAGGTATTGCCGATGGTGTTGTCTTAATACGTCCCCGGCCCCATGGAATCATTTATGTCATCAACAAAGCGAGAAAACACGGTGATAAATGCCAACACAAACAACACATCAAAACGAGCGCGTTGGAGTAGAACATATGGCGCTACAAATATTAATAGCCTAATAATCCCTGGACAGCTCATGTGAATGAATTTATTTCTATATGTTGCGGGAAAGATACATGAATAATATCTCGTCAAACTGGTTAACCCATTGCGTACGGAAACCTAGTTTACTATGTCTTAGCTCTACGGGAATGTCGAAAGCAATGAGTTAACGGGTTAAAGCTATCGCACGGCAGACTGGGAAGCAACCCCCCGAAGAGGTTATGACCTCGAGATTTTATGATTTATACGTTCTGCTCCCGACTTCTCCGCCGCGAATGGTATAACCTCAATATGAAACTTTGCCCACCTGTCAAGTTTAATTTCAAGGGTCGTTTGGTGGGACTGGTTTCGGGCAACGGGCCCTGAGGCTATTGGTGGTCGATGGCATCAGCACTGCAAACTAAGGTTGTGTACATGTATGCGCGACTGTTAGAGTTGTGAACGAACGAGCCTGATGCATGTGTAATGACGTAGTCGCAACAGTACTATAATCGCCAGTCCCGTCATGCCTAGCGGAAGTGATCTCACTGCGGCGATGAATGGCGTCTGGGTCGAGAACTAAGTCAAGGTCTTATTCATTTCACAAACGTTTCGTGCTGACTGGTCGTTTATCGTCCCCGAGAACAAAAACACTTTCCCATTTTTTGAGAAAGGGAATCAACGACTCTGTCATCGACAGACGGAATATACGAATTATTGTCTCTCACAGCATCCATAAGAGTATTATTCGTTTCGATTATGAGTTTACACGTGTACCTCGTGTTGTTCAATCACTCGAGCAAAAACGAGCTTTGTTTATACCTATAATTGTAAAAACTTACAATTTGTGAAAGAAAAATTATCGTTTTGTAAGAGAATTATGATTTGATATGATATAATCACAGTAAAGATATATAATCACTGACTCACTTTCTTATAGTTTCACACCAACTAAAACAGCAAATTTTGAAATTTGAAATAATTATGTCCGTCACAAAACGATGCCATTTGTTTTATTAACTCATTAGAAGCGTACTATATGCATCAACAATCATAATTATTTGTTTGATTAAGCGTTAGAAGGAGAATCAATAATAATGACATAATAAGAAAATATAACAAATAATCAGAAATCCCGAGACGAAATGAAACTGTTCCAAATAAAGTAAATCTCACGCCTGCGTGGCGTCTAATGATTTCGCTAAATGTACTAGAGAAATATAATCAGCGAAGATCACTAATTAAAAGCGAATGCGGCTTTGGAAGCGCCATACACCGAACTGGCTAGACGGGACTGTATTGAGACACCGTCTCTTCGCGCTCAATTAACATCGTAATTGTTCAAAATTCCACGAGGATTTGCGAGGTGTTCTGTCTAAGTCGCGAGTCGCTGACGGACACATAGGCTACTCGGGCCAGTTTGACCGCTGTAATGCCGCCTTGGTTTGACCACGAGTGACCGCTGCTGGCTCATTAGAAGTTGACCATCTAATTGGCGACTAACGAGTCCCGAGTGGTAGCGAACCATACATCCGCCATTTTGCTTGTTTTGTCGTGTTTATCGCAAAACTATACACAGTACATGTTTTACACCCCATTTTCACAGTCATAATGATTTAATAACGGTATTTGAAGTTTTTGCAGTGAAATGATTGATAAGTGGTTAGCGGCAATAATCGCTATAGTTTGTGTGACATATCTAACGTGGTCAATATTTTTTGTAAAGTTATAATTCAAGAGAGGTATTTGGAATGCCTCTTTTAACAAGAGGTCAACATCATTATTTATCATGCGGAAATTAATTATGATAAACAAAATATAACATGGAACTCATTGTACCGAAAATAGGAACATTTTAGATTTGTATAATCTTCTTTTACATGTTTAATGAATAATTTGAAAATTTGAACCTGTATTTTGTTTTTCGTTTCATATGAACAACAAACATTCCCACATTCTTTTTAAGGAAAGGTGTCAATAACAAACCAAAACCAAACCAACAATTATTCAAACTTTTACAAAATGAGAACCCCCAGTAAATAATTTCGCGATGTTTCCAGACTAGGATATTGATGCTTTGATTCTCCATAAAATAATAGAATATAATAAATAGAAGATTAACAAGAATGGCTATCATTTACTTTAAAGGGATAGTTCAGTTTTGGTATAGAGGGCGCTTCAAGAAATATGTTTTTGTGAGTTAATGAAAAACTGAGTGTCAAATTTGAAAGAGCATACAATCTTAATGACAGAATAAACTTTATTTGATCAAAATCGGTTCAGAAACAGCTGAAATATCAATAAATATATCAGAACGGAATAATGATGGTCTCACATTAATTTTATTCGATGATTTAAGAAAGAACGTACTTACACTTTTTTCAAAAATTTACAAAAGTGTTTTTTAAATAGTTGTTCATGATCTCTCTATTTAATCATTATTTTAACAAAACATCACATGTCCAATTTTTAATAAAAAATGGTTGAACTTCAAAACAATTCGTTTTTAGACAGCGCCCTCTTGTGTTTTAACGGCTCTTTTTTAATGATAACAGTCTTTTTACTTAGTCGTTTTTGATGTTGTATACTTTTCGAGCATGGTGAAGTTTTAACTATTAGTTTGTAACACGGGCGTAGACATGACATTGATACCCATTCAAGTGGGGGGGGGGGATGATCTATTCATTCATCCCCCCCCCCCCCCCCCCCCCCCCCCAGTTGAATAGGTATTACGTAACTCGCTACGCCCGTGGTTTGTAATGTTATAGTGCAGGTTTTGGTCAATAAAATTCAGTTCGACCAAAACTGTACTATCCCTTTAATATCATTTGATTATAATGTCGGTGATTTTATTTTAATTTACCGTTTGCTGTGTTTGAATACGATAAGGTTGAAGTGGCCACAAGTATACTGCAGACTATGAACTCGCGTGTTATAAAAACCAAACGACGTTTTTCACGATGAGTTTGTGGTCATGCATTCGTAAGGAGATCGGTTTCGGACGAAAACATCTCTACAACCTGCACAGCGAACTTAATGATGAGCCAAAATTGTCTTCCCTTTCTCGATCCAGTGTTTATTCATGCAACGATGGGACTTGTTATGGAGCGAGGGAAACCGTATTTGAGAATTCATTGCTCCCATTATCCGTATATATTTTGTGTCCCTCCTCCTCGATATTTCTTCTCGTCTTCTTCTCTCTTGTGTATTTCTATAACTTATATTATCACCGGGGTGGATGGATGTCAGCAACAAGAGTAATGCAATGCAACAGACAACATCCCCACCGTGAATTGGCCAAACAAGAAGGCGGGAAAAGACATCGGCCCATTTGTCAGTCAGCAAGCGCGAGGGAGGCGTGGAGAAGGAGGTCACGATGCCAGAATATGCCGTTGTTGTTTAGTTTTCATACAATTATAATAGGTTGGAAAAGAAGAGTGATCCATCGGATGTCTTCTTTTCGGGCTTCCTTTCGATAACATACTGTATTTATACGCCTGCCTATATACAACCCCTTGGTGATCTTCTATAATTATATCATCACCAAGCGCAATGCGAGAATAATGTTAAAGCGCTTGCGTCGTCGTGTTCCAATGGCGCTTTTACAATAACGCACAGTGAGGCGCCATTTTGTACGCATGCGGCGCGCTATAGTTAGCTTACGCGCGCTGAAAATGCGTGACTAAGACATTAATGCCCTTACGCACAATTTCGCCTGCATTATCTTGCGCGCATAACTTTGACGACGGAGTGACCATAACTTTTTACTTATCTCGTTCAGTATTTTGCACCCAACGTACATTGCGTACGTTATTCCCGTATGCACTTGCGATGTACTTGGTCATGTCTGCGAAGAGTACAACCCCAAAACGGTAATTTCCTTTTTTTTAAATTATTTATGTATTTACGTGACAACATTTTTTTGTTTAGATTTATAAAGCGCCTAATATGATTGATAATCAGCTCGAACCGTTTTACACAAGCACGTTTTCAATCTAATTAGTCTATCATTACAATCGACTACTTGTATAACACAAACCGTCTGTAATAAGCATGCGTAAAAAAAAAAAATCAATTTTATTCAATTTTCGTTTGCTACTTTATGCCCATCAGTCATTCATCTTGTATACATGGGCGTAAACGGGCACATTTTTACCCGGTGTGCATGACAGGGGTATTTTCCCGAATATCCTTCCCGTGTTTTCACCGTGTTCACTAGACAACCAAAAAAACAAAAAACGAATTCATCACGTTGTATTCTGCAATATTCCCGCGCGTTTGTGCGCGCGTAATATAATTTATATTGGCATATTTTTGTGAACGGAAAACACGTGGATTTTGAACATAAATGTGGGAGTTCGACCCTATAGCTGTTTGAATTTACACATCAAGTTTAAACTCGGAAATAAGGAAAATAATTCGTGAACTTGACTGTATGTTTTGCGCCTCGTGCGCTATACGATGAACTCATACAACCCCGTATGCCGTACGCGTCACTCAGACTAAACAACGAGAACGTCGAAGGTATCAAGTGTAGTTTTCGTGATTTTTGTGAGGTTTCGGTGATGGCAGTTATCATATATCCCCAAAACAGATCCCTCGTAAAATGTTTAGACATGCTGAATTGACACATTCCAATCCAACAAGTCATCAAACAAACAAAAAATAAGAAACATTGACAAAAAAAGGAACGTCGCCAAAATCATTATGGAATGCCGGAACTTTTGAGCGCATAATCTCTTTATTCATGCAGATTTTACGATCTTATATTTTCATAATACCATTTCAACAATATTAAACAACAGTGTATAGATGGGCCAATATTAGTTGTTTTCTGTAACTTTTCAAAAGATGCTAATTGGCTTTACAAATTTGAGCATTATTTTGTTGGGGATATTATTGTTTTATAAAGCATATTGTAATGACAGACCTTAATAAAAAATCAATTTGCTCTTTCAAAACAATCCTTTCATCAATTGACCAAGGTCCCCGAACCTTCATCTGGTTAATTGAATGAAAATTAATTACCTTTTTAAATAATTTGGTTCATCCTGAAATATTTTTACACAATACAATAAATCCGTCAATTTTTGGACACACGTCACGTCAATAATATTGCCCACAAAATCAATGACTGCAGTAAAAAAAAATTGTCCGAGAGAGAATCTGAAATAAGGTACTCCATTTAACACAACTTTTTTTTCCCCTCTTAATAAGCATGATAAGTGGAGGCATGTTTTAGAACTGATTTTCAGTCGTACCCAGTAACCATGTAAACAAGCCACAAGATGTAAACTTTAGATATAATGTAGATCAAACTTTCGTGAAAGTGCATGACTTTATTCGAACGTGGCGTGATGTTGGCTGCGATAAATCGTTACATTTGACTGCTTGGACGATGCATTATCAACTATAGGGTCTGGCGGGACTCGGGAAAAGAATAGCTATAAAGTAGTTTCTTATCAGGGTCGGGACTAGGGAATAGAAAGATGTACGTGAGTTGGCGGGGGCTTGGTGTGTCATTCTACACCCAATGGATGCACGTAAAAATCAATAATTGAGTCGGAGCGATGCCAATGATTATTTGCCGTCATAAATCAGCGGGGTGGGTGCAGACGAGCGAACATCACGTCTCGGTCTTAAACTTAGAAAGGAATTGATACACGATATATAGCGATGCATCGAACAAGAAGGTGTAAAGTTAGAGTTTTAGTCGCCGCATATGAGGCACTTCGAACTGTGAAGCTCAACCCCAAGTAGGAGCGTATCAATGGATGCACGCTACGCCTGAGTGATGGGGCAGGCTTGATGGATGATTGGTTTGGGACGGTTCTGCTACGCTACACTGGCGACGCGTGCGTATCCATTGCTTGTACGCACGCACTCTTACTTCGCCCATGAATCGGGACTCTTCTCCCCAGAAGAGGGGCGAGCCCGCGTTGCATTTTCTCCTCTCTATTTAGGGGGGACTTTTTCTCGCCTTTAATTGCAGACTTTCTATAAATGGGAATGTGATTACACATTAGCGGCAATAAAACTCATCGATTTTAAACCGCATAGAGGCCGATCCTATGACGTTCACACTTTGACTAATCGATATGGCTGCCTATGAGCTGGAAACGTTAGCTGCTAAGTACAAACATCGGTGTTTGTGACTTTCTCTACTCCACTAAGGGCCTCTCCAGTGAATCCCATAATGCTTATTATAGCGATCACAAATTTAGCTTTCATCCCTCTCAGTCTTGCCCTTGAGTGATAAAACTCCATGAGAGTTATATTCTGCGGAAAACTTTCCGCCTTGAACCCCATGGAACATTAACTAAGCAAAATGTATGTTACATGTTTTGACTTTTCTTTTAGATGCCATTTACAATTAGACTATTCCAAGTACCTAAAATAAGAATTGGGATGTATTATATATTATGGAGATATACGGGTATTCATTATTATCAAAAAGCGATTTTTTGCAAAGTGGTCACTTGGGTATACGGTACAATCAAATCAAAGAAGGACTCAAAAGTCGCAGCTGATTAGAAGTGAGAGTTGGAGCATGGAACATTAGATACAGTGGTCATTCGATTGTCATTAGGCAGTCGTGAAGGGTTCTTGACTATATAGGAGGACGGAAGAATCGGGCGGCACCCCAAAACGAAGCCACTTTCTGCTAGCGATACACCAAATTAACCCATAAAATATTCATTCCATCTGAAGTAGGATGAAAGTTAAATTAAAGTTTTACAAAAGTTTGCAATTAGTTGGCAGCCACTGGGAGAAAGGAGCATCGCTTGGCTTCGCTCAGGAGTGGATGAGAGAAGAGTGCATCAGAAGGGAGATGGGGGAGAGGACTCTCCAACCGTCCCCACATCGAAATCAGAACCTAGTCTCGCGTCAGCCATTGTCAGCATCCCATCTTCAACCTCTTCTTCCTCTCGCTCTTATTCTTCATCTACCTTTCCTCTCTCTCTCACTCTCTCGAGCTCTTCAAGTCCGCCACTTACGTCCTTACTTGATTTACTTGATACAATATATGCTGTATTACAAATACCCCGGGGACGCTTCCCTAAGACTCTAAACCACTTGCATGTAATGTAACAACCATGGCAATAGATGATACCCGAGGACTTTTGTGATGAGGCTTTTTTTTTTTGCTGTTGCCATTTTTTCCCCCGTCGCCATCCCTCTGGCGAGCCGAGTATCGGGGGGAAGCCGGGATGGGTGAGCAGAAAGAGAGGGGGATGAAGAAAGGGGGGTAAACCTTGAAGGGAATCGGGGGGAGAAAAACGTTACTCAAGAATAAAAAACGAAGAAGATGGAGCCCTAAGTCTGCTTCGCAGTGACACGTCCATCGTATCACTATCGGGTCCTCTGTCCGTGGAGGGTACTAGAGCTCCAATTCCGGTCCCTCCGCATCTTTCCTCGATTTTTGTTTCCAAAATGTTATTCCTTAAAGGAGAAAGATGACGTCGGGATGCATGTGAAAGATGGCCATGGGTAAACAGCATGAGATGCCTTTCCTGTCCCATAGATCGGGTTTCCCCGCTTGGAGCGCAGAACGGAGCGCGCGCCCCCCGGACACGTGGCCTAATGCAAGTATAATTACCGGTCTCAAGAAAGAAAAAAATCAGAAAAAAAAGTCCAAACTTACATTGTACAAGGGGGTGATGCCCCTAAATTGGTCTTTAATCATGGATCAATATTTACCGGCGGTTTCGGTTTGGTTATTAACCGCAATAAATTCAAACGTATAGGCAGTGGACTTGGTGCGAGGTGCATACATCGTATGCACTGACACGGTCGGGCGAGAAAGCCACACCCGAATCTCGTCACCAAGACGAAGACAGTAACATATTGGTGTTCTGTTTCTCTGCTGAAGACAGCAATCGTTCCATATGTCCACTGTCATGATAAAACGTTTTTATTATACACACACCGCCTGTCGGATAGAAATCAATCATAATTTTATATAGATGCAAAACGATGTAAGATTTGTTGTCACCGCATAATTATTTCGCTAGATTGTTAAGTAAATCAGTCATCATATTATAGCGGGTTGCCATAAGACTAGTGTCAGTATACGGTTGATTGGCGTTTTGTACTTATTTTTTTTCTTTCTCGATTGCTTTAGTATGGAATAATGAACCCGTTTATTCGCTACAAATTTAGCGAAAACGTTTCTTCTACTTTTAACAGGGATGAACACAAATGAATACAAAACTCTATTAAAGGTGTTAATAGTCGTGTGTGACACACTTTTGACTCTACGTCAAGTAGTTATTGCTTCACGCATCAACAGTTTGTTATTTTCTTTTTACATAAGTAAAATTCAACATTGCACCCTGTTTTGAAAAGGACTATAATAATAATAATAATAATGATAATTCAATTGTGATGGAGGATCAGGATAAGACGTCAGAGATGGCACACGATAATCAGAGAGGAAGATGCCGATTTCGTGTCTGATCACGGTTCACCACGGACAGGTTCCTCAAATCGGCTATCCCCCGACCTTTCTGACTCCTCATCTTCCTCAAGTCGGCTGTCACGGGTTGAGAAGCAGACGGACGTAAAGTCACTTTTTTTTTTGTACTTCGGAGATAACCACGTTTAGAATTGTCTCCCCGACCTCGATCGTGACTCCGTATCTTCCTCTCGGCGGTTGAGAAGCAGACGGACGTAAAGTCACTTTTTGTTTTACTTCGGATATAATCATGTTTAAAGATTGAAAACCAAGCAATACCAATTGTAGCTCTCTTGTATTTAAGATGACGCTAACCAAACTTATACATAATTATGATCCGACTAGCTACATAGTGTATCCGTGAACTCAATTTAGCCGACATCGACTAAACGCCATTCTTACTCTCACCTGACGCTGTTCTTGTTTTTGTAGAAACAAATATTGCATGAATTTGTCATTATGACTGTTATATACGTGTCATTGCAACATTGCCCCTGGATGGCTCACGCTGCCGTAGGAATATAAACTAAGTAATGTACATTACAGTCTTCCGTCAACATGTTCAAGAATTTGTGGCACAGTATTTGATAGCTTCGAGAAGAAAAAAAAATGAAAGTAGGCTAACTAACAAACAGTCTTCTTTAAAGAATAGTGGCGACACAACGTTGATACCGAACACAACTTACAAGGGAGCACTAAATAAAAGATTATACCTGTACTACCGTTGTATTGGAAGACTGCACGCTATCATTAAAGGGATCTAGTAACTTTGTTGACATATGCAAAAAGTGATGAGTGGTTGATACAACGTATATTGTTGTTATCTGATATGTCCACTGGATGTTGTGTAAAAATGTCAAGTTAAATGGACGTTATACGGCCGAGTAATGAGCAAAAAAGCAAAGTGATATTCACTAACTCATTGCACTCACTTTGTACACGGTTTTGACGATCCAGTGGATTATTCAACATCTGAACACTTCAATCTTACATATCTTTTTAACGAAAGGGAAATTTGAAAAACCAAAACATGTCCCATGATTTTATTGTTAAAGGGATAGTTGAGTTTTGGTAAAGAGAGTACAGTTTTGGTCAAACTGAATTTCAGTAACCAAAACCTGCACCATTACATTACAAACTAACAGTTATAAATCCACCATGCTCGAAAGGAATACAAAATTACAAATGACTAAGTAAAAAGCATGTTATCATTCAAAAAGAGCCGTTAAAACTCAAAAGGGCACTCTCTCAAAACTCATTGGTTTCATCCATTCTAAATAAAATATTGTGCATGTGATGTTTTGTTGAAATAGTGATTCGATAGAGACATAATCAACAACGTACTATTCAAAAACCTCTTTTGTACATTTTTGAAAAGAGGAAGCATTTAAAAAAAAAAAAAATTGTGGGGCCCCACATTTATTACAAATGGTTATGTTTATGGATATTTCAGCCATTTCTGAACCGATTTTGATAAAATAAAGTTTATTCTGTCATTAAAATATTATGCTGTTTCAAATTTGACACTCAGTTTTTCATTATCTCACAAAAACATTTTTTGTGTAGCGCCCTCTATACCAAAACTCAACTATCCCTTTAATACGAATACAACAAGGTATGCGGGAACCGCTAGAATTCCAATTGGATTTTGAGGATTTGAACAATGTTACTTAGTCCCTTTAATATTTCGAGATCAAATCCAAAGTCATTTGGTCATGTTAGTGTATAAATAGGGAGGACTGGCACATAAGTGCATGGTATGTGCTATTTTATGCATATAATCAGTGAAATCATTTAACTGTTGTTGTCATATTTTGTTTCCGTTGATTTTGCATTTTAAATCACGAATGCAGATCTCGCCATATTTATTATGCTTCTGATTTATAGAGACTATCGTGGTCTGAAAGTCAATAGCCTATATTTACAATTTTGAAAAATAGAATGATAAACACCAATTAAAAAACACAAATAATAATAAACAAGCCTTGCTTCCACTCTGACCCTTCTGTCGTTTTCCATGATTTGATTTGAATTGTATTTACTTCTGCACAAAAAATATAGAAAGTATGATACAATGTATAACGAATACAAATGAAAACAATTAAACGAATTCAGCAATAGTAACAGCAGGTACACACACAAAAAGAGTGTGTAACATGCCCTTATGATATAATTTGGAATGAGGACAAAGAAGTACAAAGAACTACCATAATTATAATAATTTATGATCATTGTTTTGAGCAAGTAAATGTTTTAAAGGGACTTAGTAACATTGTCCAAATCCTCAAAATAAAATTTTCACTCTAGCGGTTCCCTCAAACCTTGTTGTATTTGTATTAACAATAAAATCATGGGACAGGTTTCGGTTTTTCAAATTTCCCTTTCGTTACAAAGATATGTACGATCGAAGTATTCAGATAAGAAAAACTCCGGGCGAGTTTTTCTTTTGTGTACAAAGTGAGTGCAGTGAGTTATTGAATATCACTTTGCATTTTCGCTCATTGCTTGGCCATGCAATGTCCATTTGACTTGAAATTTTCACACAATACCCTGTGGACATATGAGATAACAATAATATACATTGCATCAACCATTCATCACTTTTTGCACATGTCAACAAAGTTACTAGATCCCTTTAACTGATTTCTCTGTTCACTTTGGATTTGCTATTGAAAAAAAATGAAAATACATAATTATACAATCTTATAAACGGAATCTGGATCGATTACCTTTTCTTCTACTCCTTTTTGATTGATTTGTAATTGATCTTATTTTAATTTCAACAATGTAAAACCCAAACAGTCAAATGACTGTGTGTTATTTGTATTGGGGCCGCGTACAAGAACAATGAATAACACGAAGGATGTATATAATTTGTGTAAACAATAGTAAGGTAAAATCATTCATAATAATTAACAATTATTTTCGTCCCCCTCAGGAACAAAGCATAACATGTAAAAACAATAGTTGAGTAGAACCATTCATAATAAATTAACAATTATTTTCGTTCCCCTCTTTGCAGGATTCCCAACGGGGCTGTACACGACATCGACGGGCGGGGAGAACACGGCGCTGGCGCACACGGCTCACTCGATGTCGCTCGTCGACTACAGCAGGCGGCAGGCGAACGGGATCAAGAACCACGTGACCTGCAGTGTGAGCTCTGGCGACATACATCTAGAGGGGAAGGTAGGTCTATTATATTAGTGACTATAGTTGAAAGTGTGTTTGCTTCTGTTTGTTTTTGTTTGTTTGTTTGTTTGTACGTACTTACTTATCTAATTTAAATTACTTATTGTAATAGTAACTTAATTATGAATACTTACTTACCTACCTACATAGTTGTTACATACATTGGGTGCACCCAAACGATGCAACGATGCACCTTTATTCCTGAAGGTGCAACTTTTCTATTGATATAAAGGTGCAAATGTGCACCTATAAAAGTGTTGCCAGTGTGGCAAAAAAAAGTGCAAAAGTAACCTTAATGTGTACTTACTTACTTATTTCTTACTTTTTTAGTTACTTGCTTTGCTTATTCACCTATACGTATCTACTTACTTCAAGCAATCTGCTTACTTTCTTACTTACTTACTTACTTACGTACTTACTTACTTACTTACATACTTACCTACTTACTTACTTACTTACTTACTTACTTACTTACTTACTTACTTACTTACTTACTTACTTACTTACTTACTTACTTACTTACTTACTTACTTACTTACTTACCTACCTACCTATTTATTTACTTACTCACTTACTTAACTTCTTACTTACAGTGTTCTTCAATGTTAATTGTTCATTTAAATTATGTATTTCTGGTCAGTTTTTCTATTCAGATGGGGGTCTATTTACCAAAACTTTCCATATGCTCCTACGAAATCATTTTGTAGCAATGCTTTATTTTCTGAATCAAGTGTGCTTCATAATACTTAACAATTTTTTATCAAAGTAACAAATTATTCAGGCTCAATGTGTGGTTAATTGACCAGAGTGTTAACCTCTTTATGTTTTAAATAGCGAATTGAGAAGTACGAACTTAAACAAATAACGCGACAGAATAAACTATTCAGTACGTGAACATAACGACTATTTTCCACATCATATTACAAGACCTATATTTATTATCCATGTTTTGAAAGACCATTACTCGACTACTGGATTGATTTTAGGGGTCGATTTACCGCGCCGTCTGTACGAACATTGACGAAGTTCCCGCTTCGAGGCGGCGCACACGGCGTTTCTTCGCCAGTCCGCTAGCCCCCGGGGGACGTACACACCCTCAGCAACACAGATGGTCGCTGTAGGAAAAAATGAATCGCAAACTACACCTCCTTAAGCGATGCCTTATAGGAAGCTCATCGCAAGCTACACCTCCTTAAGCGATGTCAAATAAAAAGCTCATTCAGTGGCTATTTAGATTGAATCAGATGAGAAAGGACAGGGCTCGTTCTTGTAACGGGATAAGATAGAGAGAGGGGAACGTTAGACGAACACTGTTGGGCGATATGAGCCCCTAGGCTGTATCCTTTTAGCGTTGAGTGTCAATATTGGTATTTGTAGAATTAGCAGGGGATTCGCGCAAATATAGGAACCCTTCAACTTAAACACGGAGCGGATGCCTTTTGTGGCATAAGTTTCAATCAAATATTCATTATGCGGTAATAATGATCGTGGAATGCAATACAAACAAAAACGCTCTCGCTTATTCAATGTCATAATCAAATTCGTTGGAAATACAAAAAAGGGTTTCGGGGATATAAATAGTTGCGCTCGAGCCCTTTCTGTGTTTGCGAGAAATTGAATCTTTCGATCGTATTATGGGTGCAACAAATCGGTCGCCCGAGAGGGGTGATGAACACTCAAAACTTTCAACACTTGAGTAAAAAGGGTGTAAGCGAGGTTATAGCCCAGGCCTGCCTGAGGTACCCCGAGCAATGTCCTCTGGGGGATCGGTGAGGGGGCCCAGGGGTGCGGGTATACATCAGCGGCTCCCGTCTTGTGGAACCCCCACTGATTATCTTAAAGTGCACGCCATGGAAACTGTGATTATGGTGTGAATGCAAATAACCAATATTACACACTATTATGGGTATTGAATATTATGATTACAGTGTATCGACTTGCAGGATTATGTGATTGTGAGTAACTAGACCATAACCATGGTAACGTTTGATTGACATTTGAAGAGAATGAAATGAAATTAGAATTCTCGGACAGAGCATCGTTCAACATAACACGATTATTGTTATGATATTCGTCGCGTATCATTGTATCATTTTGTCTTGTACAAGTCATGCAAAACTGGAACTCTCTGTTAAAGATCTTTAGTATGTCAACGTCATAGTAATCTCCAAAACGAATCATGTACTAAAGACAATGAAAGACTGAGTTAATTATTGTGAATCACATGTAATTGCACTTCCCTCTTTTATCATTTAATGTCGTTAAATTTACTTTTTTTTCCTCATAATTGTTATGGATATAACATTAACATCTGATTGAAATGATTATGATTATGCATTTTACAAAGGTAAATTGTTTTTCTCACTCTTTTACATCACCCCCACCCTACGTATTATGGTAATTGATGAAATTGCTACGCATTGACATGTTCCCACCCAATTTTATATTCACTGCCTACATGAACAATCAGCATAAATGAGTACAATTTCTGTGACCACACCCTAGAGCTCCCTGACGGCATATCCTGCCCACCCAACGCAATTTTGCTATGTAATCAATGACATTTTCACATAGACATGATCCCACCCACTCTAACATCAATCATCCGTGATTAACTTTGCTGTGACCACGCCCCCATGACGGCTCACCCCGCACACCCGACGCCTGACCATCTGACTACAGTATCTGATCAATGAAATAACCACATTCACCCTTCTTTTGTATGACAACCTGCAGGAACAATCAGCATCGATGAGTAACTTTGTGGTGACCACGCCCTCCCTGACGGCTTACCCCGCCCACCCGACGCCAGGCTACGTGCCCGCCTACGGTACAACGGCCATGCCACACCACCACCTGTGGCCGGCCACGCCCAACAGCGCCATGAGCTGCGCAGGGGAGGCAGTCGGCACAGTATTGGACGGTGCCAATGTGCTTCGCCCCGCCCCCTTTGGCTATGGAAAGACCGCCATGATGCCGACCGGTTCGTCCTGTAGCGGGGCCTCAGTTAAGTGGGTTTCATTTCTAGATGTCTTTATTATTATACTTAAATATCTCAATATGTTGCTAGTTAAATTATTTGTATATTCTTTCGGACTGTTATAATTAACCCATAACTATATGGTATGCTCTTTACAAAATCATGACAAGTGTTTTGGTAAACAAATGACAATGGTACCAATTAATAATGATTATGACAATAATGTTAATAATGATAATAGTGAAAATAGTAATAATGATAATAATAATCATTATAATAACAATAATAATGATGATAATAATAATTATAATAACAATAATAATGATGATAATAATAATTATAATAATAATACATTTTTAACAAATTAATCATAATAATAAAATTAGAAAATAATACAATAATGATGATAAAAATCATTGATTCACTAATGTTTATCATCAATATGTTGACGAACATGATGAAATCATTAAAATCATTCTCACTTTGTCTCTGTTTGCTACAGGTGTGGAAATGAACAAACAATGCAACCCCCACCATGGAGCTTTTGAGAATGGCGCAAACATGAGGAAAGACAATATGGTCATGTGACTATAGTCACGTGATCGAACCAGTTGAAACCATGGTAACCAGCGAAGCATCGCGGCAGGCTAACGTACGTACGTGAGCACGATGTCTAGTCGGCCACGGAATTACACAAAAGCACAGGGTCCTCTTCGTGCATCCCTTGGTTTATTGTTTGATTAGTCACTATCGCCCAATTAGTTATGATTATGCACGTCTGGGACCGCCTTTTAACGTCACCATCCGAAAGACGGAGCCCAGTATTCGAATCCCGTAAGAATGATTATACGTCAACACCGAATCATGGAAGTCGATTGTTTGCGGAAAACTATCCTCTTTTGATGGGAAGAGACGGAAGACAAAATCATCGCCAAAATACGAACACTTTTTTTTGCCAAGAATAGAATAGAAAAGAGTAGATAACTTCAGCTTAAAGTGATTTTTGACAACAAAAAACTATGAACTATACAATGATGAAGGTTTCAACTCTCAATGAGCTTGTAAAGCTACAAACTCATCGCAGAATCAGCTATAAATCAGAAAATATCAGCGCCGATATATTGACCTTTTTTGGGGGCCAACAGATGAATCGAGAACTTCAGCTTGAGGTGGTTTTAGATGGAAAAATAAGCACTATTAATACTTATTGATGAAATGGCAACATACGTCAATGAGCTTGTAGCTACAACGTGTGCTGGAGATGTACCGGTCAGTAATGGTCCCGAGTACAGTATATTCAACTGGGAGATCATATTATTAATTGATATCGTCATACTGTCACTGACTTTACGAAGTGTAATTGGAACTGCTATCTATAGCGATGTACGATGTCTGTGATCATTCTTGTGCTACCTATCATGAACTAGAAACAAAATGACAATTCATGTGATTGAAATCATTATAATTGTGAAATAATGTCTTATTTTGAAGAAAGAAAAAACAAACTCCCAGGGACGTTTCGCACCGTGTTCACTGCTCACACGTGATCCTGATGTTAGATATGACTGTATATAAATATTAAAAATCGAGCTACGATTAGCTAATGCAGGACATTTTTTTTACAACGAATTGAGTGACACTTTTTTTTTTTATTCATACCGATAATTTATGTTTCTTTATCGGCGAATTTAATTTCAGGTTAATTTTGAAATATTCTGCGATGAAATATTGAATATCTGGACATGTTTTGGTAAGAGTGAAGTTGTCATGCATGCATGGTTCGGCCAATGATGCAGATCGTAACGATGATGTCACCTATTACAATCAAACATGTCAATTGTTTGGAATAATGTGTTTATGGAATATACGGGCCCTGGAGTTATTTTTTTGCAAATATTTCAGCGGCTGACAGAAATAACGAAATTCAGTTGCAATTATAAATCTGATTGTATACTTGTCGTTATCACAACATTATTGCTTGAAAGATTTCTCAAGTTAAATTAAAGAACCATAATTAATTTGGATTTCAATAATTGTACATTATTTTAGTGAAAATGTTTATAATCCAAGATTATTCAGGAATAAGACATTATTCACAATTATAAGATTTAGTGAAGCCTTAACAAAGAACAAGGAGAAATTAAATACGTTTACCGGATATAAATATAAACAAATCATTACTAAACAAAATAGTTGCACTATGTTTGCTCGGTAATTGTGGTGACGTCATCGGTGATTGCTCATTGTGTCTAATCTCCATGCATGCACTATTTAGACTACAATTAATTAGGTTGCTATCGTCTGGAAATCGTCTCTGAAAATGACATTAGACCGAATTCTCATCAGTGGCACAAATTTAGTCAAAGTTAAAAACAAACAAAAATGATCAGTAACTTTTTAAACCATGTTGCACCTGAGAAATTGGAGGTCTCTCATGAGGAGAGGCCTGTGCCCCCACAGACATTAAAACACCTTTTTGCTGTGGCTTAATTTACTTTTCACTATTTTTCAACGTGGTTGTCAGCTAGCAACCCTTGGTGCATATTTTCATATGACTAAAAATTATCAGTTATTTCAAATAAAATAAACGTTTTTAGAGGCGGAGTTCTGAAAAATAATGAAATTGTTAGAAAAAAATATGTTGGAATTAGAGGAGTGTAAATAAACATTATTTTGTATATCGGGTATGATTCAACAAGGAACTAAACGGACAAATTATGAAATTTGACAGATTATGAATAATTACTTTATGTTTGTGTAGATTCAGAATGTGGTGCTTTTTTGTTGACAAAAATACGTTGTGATAACAGGGAGTAATTTTTGTAATTGTTATTATTATTCAAATGATGTGCAATGATTTTGTTCTTGATTAATAGCATTAATTAATGAATTGTCAAACAACGCTTTGCTTCCAAGTGTGTTATGATGTACATGTATATCAGGTGAACCCTAAATTGTGTTTGTGGTTGTCGTGTAAAAGAAATGAAATGATGAACCCAATGAAAAAATAATGACATATGGCACACATGATAATTAAAACGTCATTATTTGTGTTGACTAATTGGGCCAAAATGAAAATGTCTTTACCCCCGCCGAGGCTATGATATATAATATAGTTTTTTTTTACCGGTGAGCAGAAATTCAAACCAAGGTCTTAAATAAACTCCTTTCCACACTTTCAAGTGTGATAGTTCTGAAAGACAGGATAATGCATTCCATTGATTATTATTATAAGGAATAACCTAAATATGTTTAAAGGGGTAGTTCAGTTATGGTATAGAGGACGCTGCACAAAATAATTTGTTTGTGAGATAATGACAAACCGAGTGTAAAATTTGAAAGAGCATACAATTTTAATGACAAAATAAACTTTATTTGATAAAAATCGTTTCAGAAACGGCTCAAATATCAATAAATATATCCGATGGGAATAAATCTGGGGCCCAGATTTATTTGATGATTTTTTTATATAAAAAATGCTTACACTTTTTCAAAAATGTTCAAAAGAGGTTTTTAAATAGTTGTTAATGATCTCTCTATTTAATCATTATTTCACCAAAACATCACATGCATAATTTTGTATGAAAAATGGTGGAAACCAATGCTTTTTTAGAGAGCGCCCTCTTGTGTTTTAATGGCTCTTTAAAAAAAAAGATTACAGGCTTTTTACTTAGTCGTTTGTAATTGTCTATACCTTTCGAGCATGGTAGAGTTATAACTATTCGTTTGTAATGTTATTGTGCAGGTTTGGGTTACTAAAGCTCAGCCTTACCAAAACTGTACTACCCCTTTAATCAGAAATGATTTCTTTGGATCCTAATAAGCTAAAGGGATAGTGTAGTTTTGGTCAAACTAAATGTTAGTAACGAAAACTTGCACCAGAACGTTACAAACTATTAGTTATAATTCCACCATGCCCGAATGGTAGAAAAACTTACAAAATAATAGATAAGTAAAAATGCTGTTATCATTCAAAACGCAGCGGTTAAAACACAAGTGGGCGATTTTTGAAAACATATTGGTTTCAACCATTTGCATAAAAATTGTGAATGTGATGTTTTGTTAAACTAATAATTCAATAGAGAGATCATTAACAACTATATAGAAACCTGTTTGGTAAATTTTCGAAGAAGAGTAGGCATTTTATAGATTTTTTCTTAAATTACTGAATCAATATGGGATCCCACATTCATTCCAACGGGATATATTTATGGATATTTCAGGCCTTTCTTAACCAATTTTGATCAAATAAAGTTTGTTTTATTTTTAAAATGACATACCTGTTCAAATTATACACTTAGTTTTGCATAAATTCACAAACAAATTATTTCTTGAAGCGCCCTCTATACCAAAACTGAACTATCCCTTTTAGAGCGAACCAATAATCGGCGACATTCTTACTTTTACGTACAATGTTCACTTTAACACCTATAATAATTGCAATTAAAGAAGCTTTTACAATACTGTCGGATACTCTCCAATAAGTATTTGCAATGTCAAGATTTTTGTGATATTTTTTTAGGTGAGTGTATGATCATGCAAGATCATGCGTTTTGGTAATCGTGCGCGCATGGCTATTTAAATTTGTTCTCGGCCCAGAGAATCGCCAACAATTAAACGTATTGCAAAAGTGTTCTTATCTAAAATATTTACTTGTCTAAATGTTTACTGACCTAATGGAAATTTTTTTATAAAGATCGATTGGAAGTTGTGTTAATTAAATAATGATTTGTTTGACAATGTTTAAATATCAAGCTCTGAAATCTAGCTATGTACGCATATAATTATGTATACGTCTTGAAATAAGGCTCATAACTGAAACCAAAATATTATTGTGTGTACAGACAAATACAGAATAAAAGAGAATAAAAACAATCGCAATATTGAACAGTGTGGTCATTCTTGTCGTGCGTTGATGTACACTGCAAAAACGAGGGTGTTAAATTAACACCATTGGTATCTATCTACGTTGGTCTACACCAGGCTAGTGTGGAACAACATAGATAACAGTGGTGTAGGGTGTTAAATTAACACCATTGGTATCTATATTGGTCTACACCAGGCTAGTGTGGAACAACATAGATACCAGTGGTGTTAAATTAACACCCTCGTTTTTGCAGAGTATGTCATTTTTTCACCGTTTTTAATATCTCGAGCCATGCTGATCATGTGAACTCATCCGCTAATAATGACGTGTTGAATTTATTACCAGAAGTCCAGAACGATTATATAATAGGCATCTGAAACTGTTGGGTGTACAATAAGAATTAATTTGACACTTAAACTACATAATATACTACATAATAAACTAAGGCTCCGTTGCAGAAAGAGATACAATCGATCGTAAGTTACTATTAATTGCGTTTTTAAACCAATCAGATTTGCGCATTTAGAACAGATGATCTGACTTACAATAATTGTAACTTACAGTCGATTGTATCACTTTTTGCGACGGGGCCTATTTAAACTTTATTTTAACTTATTTCAACAATAAGCATGAATTTTACACTTAAACTACATATACAACTAAATTATTTAAACTTTACAGAATATGATAAGATAATACATACATATACAACACTTAGCAGGAAATAATCATGCTTACATCTTACACTATAAACTATATCATTAATAAACTGGCAAATGTATAAAGCAAGTTCAATTTTTTAATGCAATTATGGTAATTATCAGTTGAGCTAGCGTATAATAAGTGAACCAAATTTGTATCACGAAAAATATAATTCCTGAGAGGTTTCACAAAGCACATGTAATAATATGACATACTACAAACATTCCTGATTGAATTTCAAATTCCATAGAAAGTAAATAATATAAACCAAACAAAATCTAGCTGATATAAGCATACGGAATTATAATATTGGGCCGTATGCACACAAACAAGCAATTGCTTGCAAGCAAAAGCTTTTGCTTACAAGCACAAGCAATTGCTTACTGCTCGTAAGCAATTGCTAACCAAACAAGCAATTGCTTAAAACCGTATGCATAAATCGAACCTTTTACTTGTCTTGATAAGCAATTGCTTGCGTTTTTTCAAGCACCTCCAGACCAGCTTGAGCTCTTGCTTACTAAGGACATTCGCGTTTTAGAATCAAGTTTTCATACCGTTTCAGGATGATTTAGAACTCCTGGTTCCAGAGGTTATGTTGTGATTACATATTTGATCAAATGGCTGTTATTTTAGACATTTATATCCATGTAGGCAATTTTGTTCATGATTTGAAAATATTTGCGTAAGAAAAATACTGTTGCCAGGTCGGGCACGACCAGGGAAAGCTGCTATGCAAGGGACTACACGACGTTTGCATACACTACGAATCCCCTTTGTTGTCATGCAGTGCGATGTTCGCACAACCGTAACGATGCTTTGTTCAACACGTAAGCAATTGCTTAGGCAGTGTAAGCAAAAGGTTTCAGCACAAGCAAAAGCTTATGCATACGAAATTAAGCAATTGCTTGAACTTGATCTTTTGCTTGACAAGCTCTTGCTTGTGCTTGAAGCAATTGCTTATAAGCAATTGCTACGTTTTATGCATACGGCCCATTTTATATTTCATGGCAGGGGGTTGGGTAAACGGAGAGGGGGGGGGGGGGTGGAATAGAGAAAAGGGGAACCCCTCCTTAATCTATGCTAGTAAGGAATTGAAACAGAAAGAAAGTTAGTGACAAAAAGAAAATGTGTTGGTGAAAATGTTGGAGAAAGAAACAAGGGAATAGAGGGGGGGGGGGGGGGGGAGAGGTGGAGAGGGGGAGATGGAAAAGAGAGGTTTTGAAAAAGAGAGAAAGAAAAGAAGAAAAAGGATGGGAGGGTAATGGAGGGAGAGTAGATATATAATATTTCCCCCTTTCAAAACACAATGTGCGATATAAATGTATGACTAAAAATAAAACAATAATTGATACTTTATTAGTGGTGCGTCATGTATATATGCAATACAGCAGCAATACAAGAAGAAGAAAACATGGAGCCGATTTGTAATAAATGTTTGGTCATAATATTGAGCGTAAACACGGTCAAGGGATTCTGAAACTGAAACTGAATAACGAAGACGAAGAGCGCCAACTACGATACTTGAGCTCGAAAAACAATAATTTGATATTGACGATGAAGACAACGAACTAATAAACAAATAATAATCAAGTTCAGTGATAAAGCAATTATGGAATGATCTTGTCTTTGTCCCCATGTTTTATTTATGAATGATGCTTGGTGCGAGAGCGAAGCATACATGGTGTAACTGTAATGAAAGTTTGGCAATTATTGTTCCCCCATATGAACACAAATCATTGCTTCTCGGTGCCACCGACCCCCACCAGTGTAGGTTCAAAACATGAATACAGAAGTAGTATTCTAAATACCGAAATGGCTGGGACAAAGCCCCCTCCCTCATTGAACCCCCCCCCCCCCAAAAAAAAAAAACACAACAACAAACAAACAAACAAACAAACAAACAAACAAACAAACAAACAAACAAACAAACAAACAAACAAACAACAAACAAACAAAACTCGTTTGACCCAGAATGGATTGGCCCTGGATACGCCACTGTAACTAGAGAAATAAATGGGTCAAGATCTCGAACCAAGAGAGAGGGGGTTGTTAGAGGGGTGCCAATGACCATGCGTTCGTTACCCCCGTCACCCGTCTCTGGGAATCAATTCAATGGGTCCCGCTTATCATCTCATGGATACTATACGGGTTTGGTCTTGGAGAGAGGGTGTGTCTGTCAGCGGCCTTACACGCTAGGCCGGAGTGACGGCCGGGGGATCACGTTAGCGGCCCGGTAGAGGGTGGATCGATACGAGAAACCCGCCTATCCCTCAGGGGTATTACAAATTATTATAGGTCCTACGCCTCTATATAGTAAAACAATTGAAAAGTAGTGTGATTGAAATAATAATATAGACACATTTTATGGAACATGTCAAAATGATATGTTGTTTTGTTCAGCGCACCCAAGCAAGCTTTATCAAGTCGTCATTGTCATGATTTCTGTATGGTTGGAACTGGAAAGTAGTGTAGAAAAGAAGGGCGGAGGGGGGGGGGGGGGGGGTGGTTGGGGCGGGGCTGCCTCCCCGTGGGGGTTCTTGCACTACATCTCGCGGGAAGCAAACACACATCGAAATATAATTCTACCAGTACAAGGGGGTTCAACGCATATTACCTGCCTAATTGTAAGGGGCAAGTGCAAGTTGATGTCGGACAATTAACATTTTTCTCAAATTATTAGTCAACTTAAGATAAAATGTAAATTCCTTCTAATATAGTGCATAACTCACCTAGAAGTAATAGGAAAGGTACATCTTCTGTAAAATGCTTCAACTGAAGTTGGTGTAAATCTAGCTCGAATTTGGGTCAAAGGGGAGGGCCGGTCGTGAAAGGCAACACCCCCCCTTTTCCCAAACTTCTACTGCTATTATTGCCAGCGGGATCTGGATGACAAACAAGGGTAATGGAGAGTTAAGCCCGGCGCAGACAGAGCCGACTCGACCCGATCCGACTGGTTTCAATCAGGCTAGAGTCGGGCCCGGTCGGTCGGAGCAGATTTATCGTGTTGAATCGGCCCCAACTGGCACCCGACTGTCTCTCGACTGGCAAAATGTGTGTCGCGAGGCACTGAAAACTGAGCCGATCGGAATGACAACCAGTCGAGTCGGCTCTGTCTGCGCCGGGCTTTACTGACCCGGCTCAGACCTGTCCGATAGCCCTGGTACGATGGTTCAAATGTATATTGGTATTATTACATGATCGACACCTGTGAGTTTTCTATTCCCCTTTTTCGTCTAGCTGGCGAGTTGTCGGTGTGTCTTGCCCAAAGACTACGCAGATAACTTGAATGAAATATAATGTGAAAGTATTGTGTTAGTAATCAAAACTTATCAAACAATAATAACGTTATACAATGTTTTCAATGTTACAATGGTAAAACAAGCCCCCCCCCCCCCCCCCCCCCCCCACCCCCCCCTCCTCGTATAAAACAGAAGACATTCCTAAAAATCCGGGATGTCAGGTCCTGCCTTCGAAATATTTGGGAAAAAATAGGAAAAGGGAGAGGGGGGAAGAGATAGGGAGGAAGAGGGGGAGAGGAAGGAGAAATGAAAGAAAACGAGTTCGTTGCAATGTTGTCAGGTAATATTCAACAGATGGCGCTATATCAAATCACCTTTTCTGTAATATAAATGTACAATGCAGACTGAACCAAATACAATTCATTCGATTTAAAAGGGACGACTTTGTTGCTTAAATGAGGTATGTGAGAACCGCTGTAGAGTTCTAGGTAAATTGACAATGATACTAGATCCCTTTAGTGTGATGTAGGCTGAAATGATATTGTCCTTGAATCATAATATAAGCAGTCTAGGTTCGAACCGGGGACAACTTTTGCAAAGAGCGGTGCTTTGACCACAGACTACCAGTGACTACCAGACACATTATTCAACATGAATGAAGAACGCCCATAAACAAAAAACAACAACAACAACCCCATCAGAAAACATTTACAGGTAGTTTGCGGCAACGATTATAATTAAAGATCATCAAGCGTGGAGGAGGCTCGTGAATGCTCATAGGGGGCTCCCCTAGAGATGCACTCAGCCCCCATGCTTTGGGTACGCTCGGAGGGGGCTTCCAGGAGATGCACTCAGCCCCCATGCTTCGGGTATGCTCGGAGGGAGCTCCCAGGAAATGCACGCAGCCCCCATGCTTCGGGTATGCTCTGAGGGGGCACCCCAGGAGATGCACTCAGCCCCCATGCTTCGGGTATGCTCTGAGGGGGCACCCAGGAGATGCACTCAGCCCCCATGCTTCGGGTATGCTCTGAATGGGGGAACCCAGGAGATGCACTCAGCCCCCATGCTTCGGGTATGCTCAGAGGGGGCTCCCAGGAGATGCACTCAGCCCCCCATGCTTCGGGTATGCTCTGAGGGGGCTCCAAAGAGATGCACGCAGCCCCCATGCTTCAGGTATGCTCGGAGGGGGCTCCCAGGAGATGCACTCAGCCCCAAGGCTTCGGGTATGCTCGGAGGGGGCTCCCAAGAGATGGACGGAGCCCCAAGGATTTGGCTATGATTGGAGGGGGCTCCCAGTGGAGTTGTCGGAGTTGACTAGGTTGGACGACACACACACTTTTTTTTTCTTTTTCCAAATTGTTTTTATTCCTCCAATTGATAATACAGATGAACATCAAAATAATATCAACATTTACATATTACAAATATTTTCAAATGAACAGTATAACAATTTTACATCATTAAATATTCATACACACACAAACACGCAGGCACATATTCACACACACACACACACACACACACACACACACACACACACACACACACACACACACACACACACACACACACACACACACACACACACACACACACACACACACACACACACACACACACACACACACACACACACACACACATATATTGGCTGCGTCACGTTCACCATGTACTCATCATTGTGATTTTAAATGCATTGTGAACTTAATGCATCAAAAGAAAAATGTGTCACGGCCTAGTATATCATAAAAGGGAGAACAAGGCGGTGTGGCGTAGAAAGGAGAGCAGGGGGATACACCCCCCTTTCCGTCATGTGGTAATTCTTGACCCCCTCTCCATTACTACCACCATGTTGGGAAAATCAATAAAGAAACTCGTATTACCCACTGTAGTTACTGTGTTTTTGTTTGTTTGTTTAGCATAGGCTGCCCCCTCATTAATGGAAACATAAACGTTAGCCCTCTTTGCGCCCTCTCACCCCCCCCCCCCCCCCCCACCCGATCAGGTTTGTCTCGCAATATGCCATTGTCAAGAACAAAACCAGACGGACAGGTGAACGAGCTATACTTCGCTTGTCAAGGACATACTACGCCAAACGTAATTAACCCCGAACGTCAATGTGTGCGTACAAGCACTCCTTGCTCACTACAATAGCCATTAAAAGCTAGACATAAAGACACAGCGATACGGCCGGCGAGCGTCCACCGATCGGTAACTATGGAAACACGAGATGGTAAGATGTCTGTTATAGCGCATTTCAGTGGTATGTTCATACTTAATACCGAATCAACTCGAACCATTGCCTATACGGGGACACGGTATCCATGTACTTATGTTGTATTTAAAAAAAATGCATACAGTCATGTTCTTACAGGGAATGTCCGCCTTTTACAAATCGTCTAAACAGTTTCTAGTATAGCTAGACGCACGGGCGTAGACATGTCATTGATACCCATTCAACTGGGGGGGGGGGGGGGGTGATCTATTCATCCATCCCCCAGTTGAATAGGCATTACGTAAGTCGCTACACCCGTGTCTAGACGGATGAGGATGAATGTAACTCCCACATCAAATTTCAGATCGGACAACCCTGTAATTCGGATTCTACGAATAAAACGAATATGTAGAAATCATCCCTTCATCGAACTATATATCGGCCAATAAATTAGTTTAACTGATTTAGCATTATATTACAACAATATTGTAGTTATTCGTGTAACGGGTATTGTATACATGGTATAGACGACACTTGTTAAAGGTATGCCACGAAAAAGGTCTCGAAAATTGAGAATAAACAATAACATCGTTTTTTTGTCTAGTATTCGCTTACGCCGTTCTTCGATCACAATCTGTGCGCGGTTCACGCACAGCCACGGGGGCTTGTTGCAATGCGCGGGCAGCTATCGTGAGCGAAATTTTCGTTTTTATATTTTGAGGCCTATATAACTCCACGAAAAGGAGATTTCAAGCCCTAATTTGTTCAGGCAAGCTGTTAACTGACATTTTATTTCATATAAGATAATAACCTCGCAACTTTTGAAATTTCAAATTTCGTTTAACCCTCGGAACACAATCTTCAGGTCATTAATTTGATGTGTTACACAATATACGTTATGTGTGGAATGAATTGTATAGGCACGCAGACTCCATTCACACTGCATTTCTATTTAATATATGTAGATGAATAGGAGTAAATACAATATCATGTACACTTGACCAAACAACCGCGACTAATGGATTATTGGAATTTCATTTGGTACTCAGATGATTATCTAGGACGCCCTATAATGCCCAAACACACTCACACAGCCACATACTACACAGTAAGAACAAATGGTTGATAAATGGTGCAAAGTAATATAACGGAAAAAGGTGCAGACTCGGCATAGGATTAAAGTTGCACCATTGTATGCACCTTTCAAGGTGCGTTGTTGCTAAAGAGCAAAGTCGCACCTTTCTTAGTCTTGTCCTATACCATGGTCCCTACTGCAACGCATGTTTTTATGTACTCCTCTATTAATACACGATTCGTAAACGCTATGTCAATCATCAAATGTATCTCACAACTGTATAATCTTATGGTTTTAAAAAATTATGTGCCAATTGTATTTTCATATAATATGAAATTGATAAAATGGGTCTGTAAATCAAACTACGGCACATCAAGGCTATCAACCAATAACAGGGTCCGAGACAAACAATTCACATCACAGAGAGAAAACAAACATATTTGTGTTTAAATGCAAAATTTTGATTTACATCACGGCATCACGAACAACCCTGTAATTCAGATTCTACGAATAAAAACGAATATGTAGAAATCATCCCTTCTTCGAACTATATATATCGGCCAATAAATAAGTTTAACTGATTAGAATAATATTACAACAATATTGTAGTTATTCGTGTAACGGTATTGTATAGACGACACTTGTTAAAGGTATGCCGCGAAAAAAGGTCTCGAAAATTGAGAATAAACAATAACATAGGTCAGTTTCACGAGTCTTAGTTTTTTTGTCTAGTATTCGCTTACGCCGTTCTTCGATCACAATCTGTGCGCGGTTCATGCATAGCCACGGGTGCTTGTTGCAATGCGCGGGCAGCTAGCGTGAGCGAAATTTTCGTTTTTATATTTTGAGGCCTATATAACTCCACGAAAAGGAGATTTCAAGCCCTAATTTTGTCAGGCAAGCTGTTAACTGACATTTTATTTCATATAAGATAATAACCTCGCAACTTTTGAAATTTGAAATTTCGTTTAACCCTCGGAATGCCATAGTCGACTCTACTCACAATCTTCAGGTCAGTAATTTGATGTGTTACACAATATACGTTATGTGTGGAATGAATTGTATAGGCACTCAGACTCCATTCACACTGCATTTCTATTTAATATTGTAGATATATAGGAGTAAATTAAATATTCATGTATACACTTGACCAGACAACCGAGACTAATGGATTATTGGAATTTCATTTGGTACTCAGATGATTAATTAGGACGCCCTATAATGCCCAAACACACTCACACAACCACATACGCTACTATACATGTGACAGTGTTTTGCTGAAAACTTTTCGACACTTACCTTACGGAATTTACATTAATATCATTCACAAATATGACTTGTTCGCGGGCCACTGGAGACGAGTCGCGCTTATTTTGAAGCTGAAAATCAAGTGAAACAAACAATACATAAATAAACAAGCAACAAACAAACGAACGAAGAAAAAACAACACCTAGCATCAATTTTTTCTTCAGAAAATGTCGAAGCTCAAGAATCTCTTAAAAACCACGCGACACGTTGTAATTTGACAGAATGTATAGTATACAAATTACATTTTTAAAAATATCCCGAATCTGATAAGGTTCGTTATTTTGTTAACGACATCATGCATTCGTCTTATGGGGACTTTGTAAAGCAAACTAGAAAAGGAAAGTAAACAAAAATTGGTGTAACATGAACAAACAATATAGCATTAATTCACGTGCTTGAAAATCTCCCACGCACGCCCATCGACTATAATTGATTTATAAAGTTTATGACGAAAAACTACTGCTGAAAACTGCTAATCTACACAAATTCATTTAGATACATATTCAGATTCAATTATGCAAATATAACTCTTTCATTTGATTTGTTTTTCACCATCTTTAAAAGCTCTCTTTACACTTTACGCTCTTTAAGCTCTACCAATTTGTACCAACACTCTTAAATATCTTCAAAATGTTGTTGCTTGCATGGTTGAGTAGTATTAGTCACCATATACGTATTTCACATTCAATAATATTTGTTATACTTCTACTTCATGTCATTAATTACCTCATTAATTCTTAAAATAACCCGTGAATAAGCTTACAGTTATAGTCGCTTGGATGGCTATATAGACTAACAATACATTCAATGGATTCCATTAATGACAACACGAATATCATATTAAATGCAATGGCATAATCAAATCAAATGGGTATTCTCAAAAGCCCCATCGGCATAATTAGCAGAATCTCGAATGGAATAAATAACTATTTCAGTTTCAATAATACACCATTATGAATATAATGCACATAATATCATTTACATTGTTATTATATTAAATACGGCTGCATAAGATCTGCATAGCATGTTTTGAGTTTAAAGAGATAGTTTAGTTTTGGTTTAGAGGGCGCCTCAAGAAAAATTTCATTTGTGAGGTAATGAAAAACTCAATGTAGTAGTTGTAAGAGCACGCGATTTTAAAGATGATAAAAAAAACTTTATTTGATAAAAATCGGTTCAGAAAGAGCAGAAATATCAATAAATATATCGGATTGGAATAAATGTATATAGGACCCACATTTATTCGATAATTTAAGAAAAATATGAATATAATGCTTAAACTTGTTTTCGACAAAAATACCTAACAGGTTTTTAAATAGTTGTTGATGATTTCTCTATTGAATCATCGTTTAAACAAAATATTACATTCACAATTTTCATTAGAAATGGTTGAAACCATGTTTTTATAGAGCACCCTCTTGTGTTTTAACGGCTGGTTTTGAATTATAACAGACTCGTCACTTGGCCGATTGTAGTACTCTACCATTCGTGCATGGTTTGAGTTATACTTATTTATTTGTAGTGCTATGCATGGTGCAAGTTTTGGTTACTGAAATTCAGTTTGACCAGACCTCTACTATCCCTTTAACTATCGAACGATTTAATTAATCGCACTGGGTCCGTTGCTATTCAATCCTGAAGATGTATAATAAAAATACGCAAACAGGAAACCCACGCTATACCAAGAAATTGTCAACAATCAGGACTGTGATCACAAATGAAAGGAATATGAATAAATATAGCGATTGAAGAATGAAAAGGTAAAAGCAAAGATATTTATAAATATAAAAAAGGAACAAAGAAAGCAGGACGGAAAGACGGGCAATTAATATAGCCTATATAATAATGAAGAAAAGATAAGACAAATTAAGAAAATGTGAAGAAAAATGACAATGGAAGGAGTAAAAACTAATGGGAAAAGAAGCGAGCGTGAGGAAGTAAGTTGTTATGATGGGTTATGATCATCACTTATTTTATAATTTTACAAAATGCAACAAACTGCTGTTTTTTTTATTGAAATAAATTATAAAAATAAAAAATCGCTTGCCTTATCAGTATTAGAACAAGATGCTTTTATTAAGGATTGTATTCTTTCTTTCGTTCTCTCCCCCTCTCTCTCTACCTTTCATTTCATTGTTGTTGTGTTGTTGTTGTTTTTTTGTGGGGGGGGGGGCTGGAGGGAACATACATTTGGCAGAGGAATCCCATACGTTCTATCGACGATGTTGCGATTCTATTGTTTTAACGTCACAACATATTTTCTCAATTCAATAATGAAAGGGCTCTAGTCAATCTGTTGGCATGTGCAAGGGTTGATAATGTATTCCAGTTATATCCAATGAGTGATGTGTGTGAACATTCCATGGTAAATAAATGTCGTAAATTATAAACGAATAATGAGTGGAAATGCAAGGTGATATTTGCTAAACTCATCGTTCTAACTAAGTACGCCGTTGAAAGTCTTCTGGGAGACTTTCAATTTCAAACACTTGTATTAATATTTTCTGAATTATGTGCGCAATTTTCATAGAAAAGAACAATGTTTTGGTGGTGAAAAGTGAACATTTATGTAAGATTTCATCACTGACTGCCAATTTGTTTTTAATCATAAGCATCTCCAATTATTAGGAAGAAATTTGACAAATCAAAAACCCATTTCATTATTCGGTTATTAGCAAACAGCAAGTATACAATTTACGTGTGAAAGCTTCAAGTGATATTGACAAATTGAAATTTGACACATGTAATGGATCACTATAGTAATTATGTTGACATGTGGAAAAACTGACAAAGGGTTGATACAAATTAATGTGTATTCCTGTGATCTTATAAGTATGTCCACCAACACCAACTGATGCTTACTGGGCGAATTCTATGTGAAATGATTGTCATATTATAGCCGAGTAATTAGAGAGAATGCAACGTTATATTTGCTAACTCATCGCCATTATTATGTTTGCTTTTAAACAGATGCAATGACAGATCCCCGCGATTTGTTTTCTTCAAATTAAATAATGAATACCTCAATATCAAAGAGAACATAAGTATATTAACCAAAAAAAACATCAACAACAACAACAACCACAACAAATGCTTTCACACTTTTGTTAGTAAGAAGAAAACAACCAGGCATTAAAGAACCACTAGAGAGTGAGATTGGTCTATTTGGATTTAGAAAATTACTAGATCCCTTTAATTAAAATTTGATTACATACGATATAGTTACAAATCATATATGCAAGGTCATGAAATGACGTCAATATGGCCTTTCGACCGACCTAGATTAGTGGAGCAGTTATAAATTAAAGGGATCTAGTAACTTTGTTGACATGTGCAAAAAGTGATGAATGGTTGATGCAATGTATATTGTTGTTATCTCATATGTCCACAGGGTATTATGTGAACATTTCAAGTCAAATGGACATTGTATGGCCAAGTAATGAGCGAAAATGCAAAGTGATATTCAGTAACTCACTGCATTCACTTTGTACACGGAAGAAAAACTCGCCCGGAGTTTTCCTTATCTGAATACTTCAATCTTACATATCTTTGTAACGAAAGGGAAATTTGAAAAACCGAAACCTGTCCGGTGATTTTATTGTTAATACGAATACAACAAGGTATAAGGGAACCGCTAGAATTAAAATTGTATTTTGAGGATTTGGACAATGTTACTAAGTCCCTTTAATGCATCAATTGCAATCAAATAAATTGATAAATCAAATTATATCGATATAAGGGTCAACCAACATAACACATCTTTATCTCTCGCCAAAGCAGAAACAAAAAATACACTGAGTATAAGATTTTGTTCATTAATTTGTACCCGTTTATGTAATTATGATAAGGACATAATTTGCGCAAGCTACATAATTATTTTCACAAATAAGTTACGTAAATTTGTATTGCTTGATTATGATTTGAAACTTTCAATCGAATTTTGAAAAAAATCACAGTCTATCATGTGTAGTATTTTGATGTAATTATTTGATATTATGTTGATAGTCACGTCAAATATCTTGATAAATTTATCTAACGTCGTAAGACACACCTCCGTCTGAAATCTAAACAAAATGGACATATATGGCACTAGTTTCATGAATATATACCGCATGATGTACACCCACACTGTCGTTTTTTGGATTCCATTATTACACCCACGTTTTCTCTTCCTAATCTATCCCAAATAATATCTCTTTTGTTTAATTACCCCTTTCATATCCCCACTCCCCGTCTCAAACCTCCGACTCCACTTCCCCTCCTATTTCAAGCCACGTGACGTATTAGTTAAAACATATTCATAACAAAACAAAATATAATAATATTGACGATAAGTCAGCTATAGTCTTGGCCAGCCTTTTCATAATGACGTAATTCCCAACATGCTTTCCAAGCCCGTAGAAATGATTTTTAAGGGGGGGGGGGGGGGGGGGGGTGCGTAATTTACAAAAACGGGACCGAGACCGAATGTGGTCTAGACCGAGACCACTGGTTTAGAGTCGTGTAAGGTGGGGGAGGGGGGGGGGGGGTCCGTCGCCGATAATATACCCGCACCGGCCCCCTCCCCCCTCTCCCTCCACCCCTCCCTTCTCCCTTAATTCTCTATTGCCAACATGTTCCCTCCACACCCTCTCGCCCCTCTTCCATCCTGACCCCCCTCCCCCTTTCCCTCTCGCAACCCTCTAACCTCAACTCACCCTCCCCCATCCTCTCCCCGCCACAATCTCTTCACATTATCCTTTCAAATCTGTTTAATGGTATAGATTCACAAATCTGCATTGATTATCCACTTTCATTAAAATCTGTATAAAAAGGACATGTGACACCACTTTCATTCGTAATTATGCAAACCATTAGAATTCAAATCCCATTATCCGATCCACGTTCATTACTAATCTACTGTACATACCTACCATATTCGAGTTCATCTCTGTCTCTGTCTCTCTCTCTCTCACTATCTCTATTATTCACCCTCTCTCCCTCTCTTCCCTAAGTCTTACTCTCACTTTCTCTCTCCTACTCCCATCCCTTAATTTCCCCCCTCGCTCCGCATTTGCATGGTTTCCTTACCCTATCTCTAAAGCTGTGTTTCCATTAGAGCGAATTTCCGCGGCGAATTTGTTTGTTCGCAGCGAATTATTGAATATTCGCCATGTAATATGAATAATATATATGAATAATATATGAATAACACTGATTTGGTCCGTGCGAATGTTCGCGGCGAAAATTCGCCACGGAAATTCCCTCTAATGGAAACGCAGCTTAATTAATCTTCCTTCTATTTCTATCCATCTATCTCACTAAATCTCTCTCACCTCCTCCACCATGTCCACTGTTTCTTCTAATATTTCTCCTCCCATCTCTCATCCCTTTTATTATCCTGCTATCAATCTATCTTAATTTTGTTTTCCCTCTGTCCTTCTTATTCCCTTTTCATTCTACACCTTCTAATCTATTTGCGGCGCCGCACACAAATACAGTTCAAAGTCACGTCGCATAGGTAGTCTGCTCCCGCCGCACGCACACAAAACAATATTTGTTGAAAAGACATGCGCGCTGGCTCGGGTGAAAACACTAATAATTATTGCTCACCGACGCATCAATCGTCATTTGCGTATAATACCTACTCAATGCCAATTATCAGATTACGCCGGGTGGTACGTGATAGGAAGAAGCCGGACAATATTATTTACTTTTAGCCTTGTTAACGGTGGCGGAAACACCAATATTACTATTAATATCTATTCTGTTGTCACGATTCCTTATTCGAGATGGATTCATATTTCTGAGTGCGAGTGGTGGAGATGGACACAAAGCGAAACACGAGGTAACAGGCTAATGCCGAGGATTGTGAAAGGACCAACCGTTTTATGGAACGTTATACTATCATCCAAGTTATCGTCTGCTACAAGTGACAGATACGCATAGTATGAGGGAAGCATAGAATTAGACACTTATTTCACCGTTAGCGTCATCATCATTATTATTATTAACATTGTCATAATCATTATCATCATCATCATCATCATCATCATCATCATCATCATCATCATCGACGTCGTCGCCGTCGTCATCATCGTCATCGTCACTATCGTCATTGCTGTTGTTGTTGTTGTTATCGTTATCACAATAAGAGTCATCGACACCATCGATAGTGATGTCGTCGTCATCACACGATCTCTGCTAAGAACAGTATTATTTGGCGGTGCATACGACGGAAAATAATATCAACAAACATGGCAACTTTGGGAAGTGCGACGACTGGAGAAAATGCGGCAGCTAGTTCGGAAGAGGTTGGGTCGCAAGATGGGGATGATAGGAGTACACAACGCCCGCCGGATGCTAATAACAACCCTCCCATATGTCCGAATGAGGTTAGTATGAACGCGATTAGTATTCAAACAAATATATTCATCGATCTATTTGACAGAGACGTGTGTAATAAGATGTAGTGGTTGAACACACATACGTATGTCATGTATTTGTAATAATAGGTCACAGTATAATTATGTGTATGCTTACTTTTTTGTTTTTTAAGCGGATGTTTCTGCATTTATTGAAAAATCAAATACAACATATTCAAATAACAATAATAGTATATAATAAAAATTGATTTACACAAAATATGACGATTGATTATACACAAAGAAAATACATATATATAATTGAGAATTTGAAAGAATGGATGTAAATCAAAGAATCAGGATAAATGCAGAAGCAAACTATCATAAGCATTAATGCTTGAGTCGATAGCAGCTAGGGGGGGGGGGGGGTACATGGCGCTGTTATAGGAGTATGTAGGATAATAGAGTGTCACGTATAAGTGATTTTTTTTTTTACAGAAAGTATCTGAATAACAAAACAAATGGGAAGAAAGAAAGAAAAACAAAATGAAAGTGTGTGCATGTGGGTGAGTACAGGTGAAATAAGTGTTTGATTCGTTTTGTTCATGAACTGGTCGTCTTAAATTAATTTATATAAACAAACAATTATAATCATTAAGACCCTTATAATGCTTATGAATATTTAGATATTAAATATTTTTTCATCGAGGCTCTGAATGAATAGATGCAGAGTGTTTAATATTGTCAGGTAAAGCATTCCAAATATCTGGACCATGGTGCCTTATCGATTTATATAGGACATAACAATTTTGGGGTTAGTTAAATGGAAGTCGGATGAGTGTCGTGTAGGATAAGAATGTATATTACTATTGTACACACAAATATTTCGAAATGCTAATGGTATAGTATATTTTATCCAAAATTTATACATAAAGATTGCAGTTTGAAAAATGTGAACATCAGCAATTTGTAATATTTTTAGTTCATAAAATATTGGATCAGTATGGGCTCTATAATGTGAATGTGTACAAATACGGAGTACTTTCTTTTGAAGACGATAAATTAACATAATTTTCATCTTATTACTATTCCCCCATACTATGTTACAATAAAATATGTATGACAAAATTAAAGAATTATAAAGAATAAATAGTGACTTTTGTGAAAGATAATATTTTAATTCATATAGAATGCCTATGCCTCTCGAGACTAACATACAAATGTTATTAATATGACTATTCCAAGTTAAATTTGAATCAATCATTACACCTAAGAATTGTGTAACTTCTTTTTCAATTATGGGCATGTCATCTATACAAATATTTAAATGAAGTGCATGTTTAGAGTGTTTGTTTTTGAAATACATATAATTCGTTTTATCAATATTTAGAGAGAGTTTGTTGGATTTGAACCAAGATGATAATTTATTTCATTCTAAATTGAGGGCTGTGATAAGACTATTTAAGTCTTTATGTGAATAAAATACGTTAGTATCATCTGCGAAGAAAACGTATGTTAGGAGTGGTGATGCATTTACAATATCATTCATATATATTTAAAACAGTAAGGGACCTAAAATAGAGCCTTGTGGTACTCCGCACTTAACAGTGGAAATATTAGATGTTTTAGATTTAAAAATAACATATTGATGTCTATTACGCAAATAGTCTTCAAACCAAGAAAGTACAGTCCGTCTAACTCCATATGCTTTTAATTTACGAATTAATATACAATGGTCCATGGTATCGAATGCCTTCGATAAGTCCATAAAAACACCTAGTAGGTGTTTTTTATGGACTTATCGAAGGCATTCATTGATTCCCTCGCTCAAAATGAACACACTGTAGTACAGTGTGTTCTTTTTTTAGCGAGGGAATCGATTATTTTGTCACTTAATTGTAGAATAGCATAATCAGTGGAGTGATTCTTTCTAAATCCATATTGATTAGAAATTAATAAATTATTCATATTTAAGAAAGAATATAATCGTTTATATACTATTTTTTCTAATATTTTTGAAATGCTTGGTAATAAAGAAATTGGTCGATATTAGATTGATCATCCTTTTTATATATCGGAATTATTTTCGCAACTTTTTAGTGGGTCGGGGAAAATCCCATGGGAAAGAGATAAATTAAAGATATGTGATAACGGGGAAGCTATAAAGTGAATTATTTGTTTTAATAAAGATACACTTAATTCATCATAGCCGCTAGATTTATTACATTTTAAAGAACGAACAATTTCTAAAATCTCATAAATATTTGTTGGATTAAAAAATAAGGATTGATTAACATTATCATTTAAGTATTTCAAAAAATCATTCTTTTTATTAATTATTTTGGAAGCTAAATCTGGTCCAATATTAATAAAGTATTTATTGAATGCATCAGCAACATCTTTTGGGTCTTGAATGAGAGGCCCATTGTCTTTAAATTCAATATTATTTAGAGTGCTTTTTTTCTTCCCTAAAATGTCATTAATTGTTTGCCATAATAATTGATTATTATCTTTACTATTTTCAATTTTATTAGAATAATATAATTTACGTGAAAAACGAATAATTGAAGTCAATTTATTACGGTACTTTCTATATTTATTTTGATTTTTATTTGTAGGTAATCGAAGTGATATTTTATATAAACGAATTCGAGTAGATCTTGATTTAATTATACCTTGAGTAATCCATGGTCGTTTATTTCTCATGAAAATATGTTGCCCAAATAATTATGATGCACAGGGTGCCGTTTCCATGGTATCATACTATTCGCAGTTAATCGTATAATCAATGATTGACCATGCTATTGATTGATTGATTGATTGATTGATTGATTGATTGATTGATTGATTGATTGATTGATTGATTGATTGATTGATTGATTGCTTGATTGGTTGATTGATTGATTGATTGATTGATTGATTGATTGATTGATTGATTGATTGATTGGACGGTCAATCGATATTATACTATATTTATCTATCATACGATCGATTTATAACTTGTAATCGTGCGAGCAATCAATTGATCGTAAGATTAATCTTAAATTAATCTGCGATATAAATGGATGCATGTAAATATCATGATTACTGGAACCGGTTATTACATGGATCATGTCCATAGAGATGACAATATTACGTAGTCAGTCGAAGGGTTAGCTAATTGTATGCACCAAACTTACAAATTACAATGTATGTCGGAGACCAGTGTCCATATTCATAAAACCCTGCTAGCTTAGTTCCATAAAGTGTATTTCAAAATGATACAGTTCAGTGAGCAACAAACAGTTTTCCAGTCTCCAACTAGGTTAGCTGAGTAAGCGTTAGGTACAAACGAAGTTAACTCAAGCTAGCAACTAAAATATGATGAGAAAGAGATACATTACAATCGATTGTAAAGTTACAATTAATTGTAAGTCAGGAAATGTGCGCGTTTCAACCAATCATATTTACGCAATGTATATAGAACACATGATCTGACTTACATCTTATTGCAACTTACAATCGATTGTATCTGTTTCTGCAACGGGGCCCATGACGATTGTTCTCTTCAGTGTCATCTAGTCATACGGATATTCCATATTCTAGTTTAGCATAAAGGCTGGAGCAACATGGTTGACAGAGACGCCGATAACATGAATAAGAATGCGGGAAGGCGGCCTAGTTGCATTTACATTAATCATGTTAATGCATTTGCATGCTAACCGTTTAATTCTCTTGAGTCAAGATTCCTGCTCCTCACAAGCAGGCGGGAGCCCTTTCTGCAAAATATGTTTTTTTTTATATCGATGAAAATATGTTTATAAGAGGCTTGGCCTTAAAATATTAGACGAAATTAAATGCGTATATTCTTGACATTTTAGAAATCAAGACTGAAACCATATATTACAACTTATCAGCGTTCTTTACCTTGAACTTTCCCAGAAGTGTCGCTCTGATGAAAATGTTTTCGTCTAGTCAAGTTTTGCGATGAATGTGATAATGTCGCGAGTCGATCAGCCTCTGTCATAAACAATGCAGGTTGCTGTGATTTCACAACTATACTGTGAATACTCAGTCGACAGTTATATTGATCCGTTTTCATTAGTGGCCTTTTCAGTGATAGTTACAATATGTGAACGTTTACAACGATTGAGAAAGTTGTACTGTAAACTATAAGACTGGGCCTGGTATTTCCTTTTCAAAATGTCGATAGACTGACTGAAAATGACTGACTGAAAACAAACCCCAAAATCGTGTTTTCATGCAAGAGGAATAAGAAAACAATGATGAAAAAATACATATATGTAAATAAATGAATAAACAAATACATAAATAAACAAATACATAAATAAATAAATAAATAAATAAATAAATAAATAAATACATTAATAAATAAATACATTAATACAAAAACAAAAAAAATACATTTTATAAATACATTATACAACTAAAAGTAATAAATACATTGATTAATAACTGAATTATTTGATTTATTGATGAATACATAGGCTATGTAAATAAATAACTAAACGAATGTATACATTAATTAATGAACAAAAAACATATATAGATATAAATATATAAATAGATAAATAAATAAATCCGTAAACACAAAGGAAAACAACTAATCTCAGGGTGTACATATTCCACCTTATGTCCCTATAGCTATAATTACACCGAACCAATATACTCATATTGCTCTAATTTCCGTTTTAAATAATTATAACAGCTATACGCAGAAAAGATCATTATTGCCATGAATCGTATTCGTGCGTAAACAACTGTTGCACTTCATCCAATAGAGAGGCTATATACCACAAGGAACGAAGTGACTCGTTATATATATTTGCCCCTGTTTTGCCCACCTCCATTAACTACGCAAATTATACCTGTTTAATATACAAGCGCATTATTAACATATCTCGCTAAAATTAATTTTCATTTCCGATATACGGTAAAATGGGTAATAGAGACCCAAACAAAAACATTAGCAATGCAAATTGTTGTAAGTTTACAATAATTATGATCTTATCGCTGAATTCTAATTTCCCCCCCCAAAAAAATAATACGGTAAAATGGGTAATAAGGCAAATATAATAGGCATTGGCAATGATTACTGCCACGCTTATTCAAAATATTGTCCGCATGTACATCCGAAGAAGCGAGTAGATAATGCGAATATGATTAATTAAAGTAAAAGTGCCGTTGAAAGAGAATCCATATTGTTATGAATAAAAACAAAAGAGGTATTGTCTAGCTACGGCGAGGGAGCTAGTAAATAAACCACGGCGTCCCTAGCAACAACCCATATTATGCCAGATGAAATAAGAAGGAAGCTTCACTTTATAAGCGCCAATTTTATTTTTTAGTATACAATCATGATTATAATTTCTTTTTATTTAGCCTCAGACGAAGATTATTATTGCTCATAATATAAATCTTTGGCCCACACTTGATTCTAATGTATTTTGCACGAGCCATTTCTTTTTAGAAGATAAGCAGTTTTCAGCCGTTATTTTCCTCCGTAATATGCTTTCTTTCTTAAAGAAGAATTCCGGACGATTTATAAAACAATAAAGTATATGGGAAATAAATCTAGGGATGTGCTTGAATATTTTCAGGATTTGACTCACTTTGGTTGATAAGCCCAATGCCCACTACCGTATGCGATCTGGGCTTAGCGATCTATAGCGATCTTGCCCAAATAGGAGCGATCCCCTGAGATATGTGGTTAAGTCGCAAAGTGGGCACCAGTGGCCGCACCAGATCGCTGTAACTCGCGTCCGCAAGGGTGGTGTCGGTTGCGGTCGCAGGGTTTTGACATGTTCAAAAATCTGGCGATCGCATACGCGGCGATCTGCTGCGGCAAATGGTGCCCACTTTGCGACTTTGCGACTATTCGGGCAAGATCGCAAAGTGGGCATTGGGCGAGCGACCTTGGAATCACATCAGTTCGCAGTGAGTCAGCCCGATTCCATTGTGCACCGGATCTTTTCAGTGTGACTTCTTCGGGGTCATGCCTTGACCCCATTTCCACGCATTGTCGAGGAATACAATAGCCAGTTATTCACGCTTGTTTGATTTGAATTTGTTGGAATTTATTTCCTTTTCTTGATATCAAGAATTACCATTGCTTAACAACAACAAATCATTTCTTGGTATCAAGAATTCATTTCTTGATATCAAGAAAAGAATTCTTGATTCTCGCAGGGCGCCTTTGTAAAGCAGTTTCGCATAACTGAACATCGAATTCTTGATATAAAGAAATCATTTTCTGTTGTTAACCAATGGTAATTCTTGATTTCAAGAATTCAATTCTTGATATCAAGAAATCGAATTCTTGATATCAAGAAATCGAATTCTTGATATCAAGAAATCGAATTCTGGATATCATGAATTTATTTCTTGATATCAAGAATTTAATTATTGATATATGAAAACAGAATTCCTGATATCAAGGATTGAATTCCTGATATCAGGAAATATGAACAATTGCCCAAATGGCTTGCCATTTGTGCGATCGAGAACGAAATTTTTGAACATGTCCACTCCCTGACAGTCCGGTCGGAATCCACTCCCTGACAGTCTGGTCGGAATCCACTCCCTGCACAGTCTGGTCAGAATCCAATACAAATCAAGGTGGTCGGTTGATGATGTGTGTATGTTTTTGTTGTCATATAGTCCTTTATCTTCACCATCCGAAAGACGCAGCCTAGGTTCGATCCCGGGCCGATTATAGGTGCGAAGGGCGGACCACGATTCTCATTGCACGATTCTCATTGCACTCACTTTGTACACGGTTTTCGCGGTCAAGTGGATAATTTAACATATATGAACACTTCAATCATTAATATCTTTTTAATGAAAGGGAAATTTGAAAAACCGAAACCTGTCCCATGCTTTTATTGTTAATACGAATACACAAAGGTATGAGGGAACCGCTATAATTCCAATTGGATTTTGAGGATTTTGACAATGTTTAATACTAAGTCCCTTTAATTCTACATTACGATTCCCGAAACACAAACATACGCTATATGAATGTCATACGTTAAAGGGATCTAGTAACATTGTCAACGTCGACATAACTTAGTTTTTACCAGACTTCCGTCATAAAGATATGTATGATTGAAGTTTTTAGATTTATTATTCTCTAGTGGATAATCAAAACTGTGTACAAGGTATGTGCAATGAATTAGAGTATATTACTTTGAATTTTCGCTCATTATTCGGTCATATGATATGACATTCATTTACCATTTACCATTTTCACACATCATAATCACAGAAATACACATTTTATCACCCCTCCGTCAGTTTTTGCACATGTCAATATATAGACTTTTAAATCCCTGTAATGGTGAATTGAGCATCATTCATGCGGGAAATTGGATACTGGTGGGTAATTGACTTGTTTTGTTTTGATCTGTTGCGTCACGGCGTGTGGAATGTCATTTAATTAATGACAACTATATGTCATTACGGCGATTATGATGATCCCGGTGCTTACGAAAAGATAATGCAGTAAAATGCGAAATTTGGCAAATTCACTTTCGCCAAGGAGTTAAATTAGAATAATTGGCTTCATACTTATGATCATGTTCTACTGTTCATGCTTTATTTATTTGCCTAAATGCACATGATATTTTTGTCGGAGAGTAAATTGTAAACTGGTCATTTAGGGGGTGAAATTATCAAGAGTCATGAACACATTTATGTCCAATGGCCTTGTAATGGTAATAATGTACACCCATTTTGGCGATATTAAGCATGGAATTAAAAATGATTTGATGGTTGTGTATGAGAGCGTTAAAGGGACTGTCCCTCTTTTGCAAGCCAAATTTCAAAAGTTGCGAGGTTTTTGTCTTATAATGAAAAAAAAAAGTAATTTAATGCTAAATATATTACTCATTGCGGATATAGTATCGGAAATAATATCGCTAGTGATATTCGTTTGTCTCGCATGGTATGGTCAACAAGGGATCTAAAAGATCACGACGTTTCGTGCGCCGCTGCAACACTTCGTCAGGTGATAGAATCTATTGTAAACAAGCGTGTTTTATACTCTACGGTCGGCTCCAAAAAAAATGTCATTTAACGGCATGCCTGAAACAATAAGAGCTTGAAATCTCTTTATCGTGGAGTTATAGACCTCACGGGTAGCTACCAATGGGCATTAGGCCTACAGACCTGGGTATCACGACTTTCCTTCGTCAAACTAGGTGATTGATTTACCAATTTTTATGAATTCAGACCCAGACAGCAACAAAATGAATAACATACAAAACGAG